>LPNX010710428.1:366283-434259 GCA_001517045.1 Pseudotsuga menziesii
AAAGTATCCTGTCACGTGGGTACACCAGCCGCAAGACACAAAGGAGGTAAGTTTGCAAACTATACTGTCACGTGGGTACACCAGCCGCAAGCCAGAAATTAGTTGATTATATTTATTGAAAATATTGATTCTACTTGAAATTTCTGTAGATTGTCTAACATTTTTTTGTCATTATAAAATCTATTACAGGTGCAAAGAATTTTGGAAGGAGAGGCTGCTATTAGAAAGGAAGGAGAGAGTGAAGCAGGAAAAGGAGCACTACGATCAGCAAGCATGATTATTTTTAGGTTTTTGATGTAGGGTAAGGTAAATTTCCTGTAAACATCAAAATGCCAGAGGATTGCAATAGGAATATTACAGATTTACATAAATGCTTTCTTATGTGATATATGAAAATCTAAGTAATTGACAGTGGTCAATCCCAATAGGTTGGATTGTCTATCTCTTTGCAGTTATATTCCTAGTTCTAATTTCTCTATGAATTAATCAAATGATTATACTATCTATAATCCATTTTAAGGCCATGCTCATTGCTATTAATCTTGAAACAACATGACAAAGATATAAAAAAACAAGGTTGCTAGCTAACTGTGCTTTCATTTCATTAAACAAAAGAAAGAAAAAAAGTTGCTGGCTAACCATGATTTTTTATAAATGTTACTGCGTACCAGTTCAAACTTTATGTCATGAAAGAACACCCACGACAATGAAGAAACAATAGAAGAGGCTCTGTAGTTGAATTATGGTCAATTGAGTGTTGATCACCATCTAGTGGAATCACACTTTTGATCTGTATCAATATAGTAATCTGTATCAATATAGTACTGCCTTAATTGTATTTAATCAGATTAAAGTTTTGAAGGAATAACAATGGCATAGTTATAGTGAATGGGTTATCACGAATAATTTGAGTCATTGCTTTTCTAGATTTCGTGACATCATTGTACATTCTCATGATAGTATATACCTTTAGGTTATCACAATTGATTTTCCGAACCTCGATTCACCATCTCCATGTAACGAAGGAGCGTTTGTTCTGGTTGCAGCTTCATGTCATTATTCACCTTAGCAATGAAGACTGCCACTCCTCTATTCAGTTTGTCTTGCCTGAGAGAGGGTTCTTTGTTCAAGCCCGTGGGGAATTCAGGTCCCCCAAGGAGTTTGTAGCAGATTCGATTCCTCGCCGAGCTCCAGGTCTTAGATTTTAAGAATAAGAGGAGTTGCAGGATGAGCTTTCTGCAGGGTCTCCACGCTGGACTGTCTCCCAGATCTCAAATTTATGAAGGTTACTGTGAGGGGAGCATGGAAATAAGAACAGGTAGTATGGAAATGAAGGTGCGGCCTGAGCTACTTATAGTTGCTTTCCCTCCTAAGCCAATCTTCCAAGCGGTGCATGCAATAGACTGCAATAAAACATGTGTCATGTCAAAAGACACTTTCCACGACAGTGCAAAACTGTGTTCTTTGCTGCATAGAAGTCTAACAGTAAATGTTAGAAGAAGTAATGATAAATACTTCTAACATTACTTGGTTTTATAAAGTTGCAAGTAAAAAGCTCACTTTATCATAAGCTTTGTTAGAAAATATGATCGGGCTGCCTCGTTATGAGGCTAAATAAGAACCTTAAATGTTTGATTGGTTGAGAAAGCGACCAATGTTACCGATTGGTGGAGAAAGCGGCCTCAATTAAGGGATCAATGATATTGATAGGTGGAAAAAGCGGCTTTGAATTTGTTTGAATGCAAACTTAGGAAAAATACTTCATATTTTGTTTTGTTTTGTGTGCAGGTTAAACACGCCAAACAAAGAACTAAGTATTTCAATACCAGGTGAAATGTAAAATTTAATTGATAGGTAAATTTTAATTATTACATCTTATTTTAGGGCGAAGTAACAATGTTCATGAAGGGCAAGAAGATTATCTTATTTTAGGACGAGAAAAGATTCAAAAGTAAAAAGTAACAATGTTCATGAAAGGCATTTGACTCAAAAGTAACAATGTTCATGAAGGACATGAAGATTGTTTGCACAATGGTTATGCGTAAAGTATTAATAATGTAATTCATTTTTATTATTCCCAGTAGAAAGAGAAATATTGAAATCAACTTGGTTTTGAACTTTGTCCAAACATGATTTTTAATGTTATTCTAAGTTTTAATGCTATATCATTTTATTGTGGATTTTATTTTTCATTTTTCTAATTCCCAGTAGAAAGAGAAATATTGAAATCAACTCGGTTTTGAACTTTGTGCAAACATGGTTTTTAATGTTCTTCTAAGTTTTAATGCTATATCATTTTATTGTGGATTTTATTTTTCATTTTTCTTAGCCTGATACCTCTCACAAACCACACCTACACTGCATGTGTACACTTGAGAGCGCATCAATATCATTCAGTGCAGTTGCTATGAACCCAGGGCATGATGGGAGCGTGGCAATGTGTTGGGAAGTTCATCATTAAACATTGCAATCATTTTAGAATTATCATGCATATATTGTTTTTGGCGTAAGCTATCTACTCGACTATTTGCACCGGGGTCCACCTGATGCCCTTTAGTGATAGCTTACTCCGTTACCCTTTAGTGAGACCCAGATTCACCGAATTTTTTCTCCCGTTCGTCCAGCTGCTAATCACGTGTGACCCTCTCGCATGAACCTCCATTTTTTATATACACTCGTCAATATTACTCGAGAATTTAGAAAGGAGCATTTCCTCATTATTGATCTACCTTACAAGGACGAGGAGGAACTACAAGTTTCCCTTTCAAATTTTCAATTTATTGAAGTATAGTTTTTGAGATTGTACTAAGTGGGCATGTCTAAATTCCTTCCAATGTCTAAATTCCCTCAATGTCAAATTTTCTCTGTTCAAAAAGGGGATTCTGGGATATAAATAAATCACAGGACAACCCAAAATTCTAAGCAAAAAAGAATATTTAATTTTTATTGTCTACCTTACAAAAATATTATTTACAAACCTCTGCTCATACCTATGAGGCTTTCTGAGCTTGGAAATGTGGTTAAGGGGAAATAAGGTCATTTAGGGAAATTATCGAGAAATTGTTCATTTGTAATCTTTTCAGATTGTACTAACTGGGCATGTCTAAATTCTCTCCATGTCTAAATTCCCTTTCTCCTCAGTAACAAAATGTCTAAATTCCCTTACTCCTCGGTAACAAAATGGATTTCTATTCAGCCCTCTTCAATATTTAAAACAACACTGACATTATTTTGAATAGGCATATTATCTAAAAGCCACACTGAGGCCTTGAGGTTTGAACAATCCCAGATTCCCAAACTAGTATATTGTCCTCTACAAAAGAACATAAATACTCTTGAATGCCTGAGTTGCCCTACATTCTTCTCATATTTATACTCACAAATCCAACTTTTCCATAGCATCATAAATTAATTGGTTCTTCATTTCTTCATTTTCATATTCGTTAAAAATTATAAATCATAGTCATAATTTTTTCTTCATTTGGGCATGCAGTCAATCAATGTCTAAATTCTTCTTCTCTCCGTAATTTCCCTTTGTGTTCACTGTTGAGGAGATACTCCTTATCTTATTTAGTCTAAGTGTTTACCTGAGAAGAAATCCGGTTTGTTTCGGTTTTAAGGAAAGGTAACAGAGTAAGCTATCACTCAACGACGTCCAGTGGGCCCCAGTGCAAATGGTCGGGTAGATAGCTTACTCCATTGTTTTTACTCGATTTTCTCCAGCCATTGTAGTTGCAAGGTTCATATAATTGGATGAGAGCTTGCAAGATTGTTTGCTACTTACTATAAACAAAAGTGACAATTATAAAAGGATGAGTGGCTGGTATTTGTTCAACAGAATTCCATCCATATTAAAATGACAAATTGTGATGGTTCCTTTGAAAGGAAAATGCATGTTTAGTTCTGCAAAGTGAGATGGTCTTGTATTCTCCTAAGCATCTTGGTATGGGTTTAGCTGGTTATCATTTTCAATCTTCTTCATTACAGTTGCTTATCAGGTTCAATCTTCTTCATTATTACAACTAATAGTCCATGCATTTACATAACTTGTATCCCGTCTTTTAAGAAATACAATGTTGATGTGCATTTGCATGCAGGTATTTAGCCACACATTATAGAGGAAAAGTATGAAGGTTTATGCAAAAAAAAGTCATGCAAGATTCATTTCCATAATTTCTCTTAAACAACAAAACACATTCATCTGATATTCCTTAAATTCATATAAAACATTAAAACACATGCATCTAATGCTTCTAATATATTCTATTTTAAGGAAGGACTTTGGCATGTTTAGAGAAGTATGTTTTCCATCTCCTATATTATGTTTTCAGGAAGGACTTTGGCATGTTCAGAGAAGTATGTTTTCCATCTCCTATATTCTGTTTTAATTAAGGACTTTGGCATGTTCAAAGAAGTATGTTTTCCATCTCCACTTCTTTGTTCTTGATTTGGTCACACAATTAAATTCTTCTGATCATGAAAAGATATTCTTATATTCTTTATTTGATATTATTGCGTAGAGGGTTTTATCTTTCAAGAATGTAATGAAGTAGAGATTTCGAGTCCTACCTACTCATTTCAGTAGTGTAAATATATGTAACTTTGCACGGATTATTTAAATCTTAATTAATGGAGAAGATTGCAAGTCTCCATTGTGTTGCATTTTAAAGCACCCATTTGGCCTTCTCTTCTTTTGGCATAATGAAATTTACATGCACACAATTTTCCCAAAGAGTAGTGTTGCCGCCTTTCACACACCTGGGTTACGTGGTAGAAATCTTCAAGCCACTTGGTGTGTCCTTGGGGGCAAGTCTCGAATCAAGGCTGTCACCTTGTTCTTGACTCCTCCATTCAGGCTAACTCCTAACGAAGCCAAGGGGGGTAGACCCTATTGAATTACTAAGGCTAATTACTTATTGTGATGGTGTTATAATGATTAAGTTGTTTAGGATTTTTGAAGTTAACCAATGAAAGAAAAGATAACAAGATGCAAGATTTAAAGTATATAAGAAAAGTAATGACACTCAATATAGATATAATGATTCAAAGAAATGATAAAAAAAATCACCAGTGCCTTAAATGGAGTCAACAGAGAAAAAAATGTGCTTGCATGCGCTTGAATGAATGTTTTGCAAATGTCTCTTGGTAGATTTTAAATTAGTGTGGAATGTGAATGGATTAAATTAGGCAAAAAGGGGACTCCAGATATACCCAAGGGGTACTTGGAGTATGTCCAAAAGTGAACTTTCACAGCTACCCACAAGGTGTTTGTGGGCTGGAACAGAGTCTTGGAGACTATTGTTCATAACACACCCATTAGGGTGTGATAGAGATCGGCGCCTTGAGGTCACTTTCCAGTTGTTCCCACTCCTTTCGGTATTTTGCCACCGCTTACAGTTCATTCGAGGCGTTGGATTTTCTCCTCATGGTTTGTCAATTTGGGAGGTGAGGGATAATTAATTTAGTCACTCAAGTGCTTTAGATGAAGCTTGACTGATCAGATGAATCGCAGCCAAGTACATATCATACACACTAGAGTCTTTGTTATTTTTAGTAAATTTTAGAAGAGGTGTTCTTATTAAAAAGAAAACCCTCCATGAACCTCTTTCGGTACAAGTGGACCTCAATCGGGGAATCAAGGAGGGGTTTATTTTATTATGATTATCAAACAATAAAAAAATAAAAAGGAATCAGAGATACACAACACCATTTTTCTAATTAGTCCTACCACGCATCTCTTTCCCCTTGCGGGTCAATCGGGAAGCCATGGGGTAAGTAGTATGATTACTTTTGAATTTAAAAAATGGAATAATACAAAATATTATTAAAGTATACAATCCTGCATGTCAATACTAAACTAGAACAGAAAAAAGGGAAAAATGCAAAAAAGTGAAACGGACGCGGATCCCCCATGGGGGGATGGGGAGAGGGCTCGAAAGAGCCTACCCAAAAAAGATTTCATTTTATTATTATTGGTTACAATATCAGCAAACTGAAATATCAAAAACCTCTTGGTCCTTATATGGGATGAAACCAAGATCTTACAACTTTCCAAAATTTTAAAATTTCAGTCAAAGGGGAGACCCCTGGGGGGATTTGAACGCTCCCGAGGCCAATTTCAAACAGAATCTCTTCTCTTCTTTTCAGTTACACCTGCTAAAAACCAGCAAGGATGTTAAGATAAAATATGCCAAAAGCACTTTAAGAGTGCCTTTAGGTCATCCTACCTTAACTCAAAAAAGACTAAGTTAAACTAACTAAACAGGTGAAAAAGGAACCAAGG
Organism: Pseudotsuga menziesii; assembly: GCA_001517045.1. Taxonomy (NCBI): domain Eukaryota; kingdom Viridiplantae; phylum Streptophyta; class Pinopsida; order Pinales; family Pinaceae; genus Pseudotsuga; species Pseudotsuga menziesii. The sequence goes on from LPNX010710428.1 coordinate 372,567, forward strand.
AAAGTAAGATTTCCTTGGGATATTGGCTTGTTGTTTGTGCATCCAATGAAATATGCACTGATTCCTGGATTTAATCTTTTTAAAATAGAAAAGGAAATCTAGAGCATGCAACTTACGGATTCTCTTTAACTTGCCATGCAAAATAGACGATTTCCCTAAGCTAGATCTAGAATGCTTAATGATACTTTTCAGAAATGAGATCTAGAATATGAGCTTTTGAAATAGTAGATCTATGTAATTTTTACTTTAATATGACAGATATAAATTATAACAAAGCTTTCGAACACAGTAACCAGGTAAGAAAATTGATTTTTCAAAGGAGAAAGAGAGAAAAAGAGTGCTAGAAGCCTGGGAATGTTGGGTTTTGGAGTCTGCTTTGGTGGAACATCGAGGTACTGTGTCCTCCATAAGATCTTGAAGATTAGGAAGATGCAAACGAGCTCAACCTCTTCTACAAGCGAGATCACCTGCAACTTAGAAATCCTTGCACAAACAGATGGTTAAAACATAGGTGTTGCTGGAAAAGATAATTGGAAAGCATGCAATTAAACTTAAAATACATGCAACTCCAATAGATATGAAACAAGCAAACAGTAAGAGCATAAATCAAAATAGAATAAACTCTTGCCCTAACAGGAGGGAGCTCTCTCCTTCAAGGCCAACAATTAACCAGCAAAAGCAAATATAAATAACACAGATTATACCTCATAAGCATTTGACAATCACCATCCACACATGAAGAGAATTACACCATAGATCTTGACTCCAAAGCTTCTTTATTCCAGAATAATAAACAACAACAACAGTAAAATAGCAATAGCACCTCAATTCCAGTTCTAACTAGCTTGGAAGAGGTGATCTAAGATTTATTTATACAAAAAATAGGAGATCTAGCCCAAGGGGGCACAAATCCCAAGGAGACAGACCACTGCAGCTGAAGGAGAGTCCATCAATGCCGATATGAAGTTGAACTGAGCTTCCACTGAGCCTACTTGTAAATCGGGGGGATGATTGAGCTGACACATCAACCTGCTGACTGACACATCAACCACAGAGCTTCCAGAAGATCCCACACGTGTGGACGAGAGAGAGAGAGGGCACATTTCCCCATAAAGGAGGTTGAAGTTCAACTCTGGATCTGTCCACATCACCTCCTTCAGTCAAGGATTTGTCAGATCCAGTCAATATGGTACAGATCTGATTGATTTCAATCAAGTCGGTTGAGAATCCACTGATCTAGGATTTTGGATTTGCTCCATTATTAATCAATTTATTAATTAAAATAATCAATAATTGATTTTTTGGGGTTTTCTAACCTAAGTGATGGAAAATCACTCAAAACTTGAAAATAGTGGGTCTATGGTTTACATGGTGCTCTTAGATTGAAAATGATCACCCCCATGACTAAAACTGATTATTCGGCCCACTTTTATTACAAAACCAATTTTTCCAATTAGACTATTAAAAAATAGCCTAAGTTTTTGTGGAAAAATTAAAATTTAAAAAACTTAAAAAAATTAAAAAAAGTAAAAACCTAAGGGGGCTTAGACATGTTCATATGACTCGACCATGATGCCTAGCATGTTTATACATTAACACATAGACTCTAATAACCTCTAATAACCTCAATAGGCCTATAAGCCAAGCCGACCACCCCAACTTTAGAGGTATTGAGTGAAAAACTCAGAAATTATCAGTCGTTTATTCAACAACCAATAATAACCAAGGGAGAAAACACACTGGGCTGATTGGATTGACAAATAAAGTCTAAGAGACCGAGTCTTTTACAGACACTATCATGCTAGAACATTTATTACAATTCCCCCATGGGGTATGAACATGTGATACAGTACAACAAGCACTTCCCAGAAGTAATTCCGAAGGTCTTCTGAAGTCCGAACAAAAAATCTTTGTCCAGTTCACCAGGCTCACTTGATAAAAAACCACTAAGTACAACTTAGGTGGTAACAAGTAGGTTCCATTATTTCTATGTTAAGTTACGCTTGAGCGATAGCTAGAATTACTTAGAGCGACAATTAGAATGGGATCGGGTTGCTTATATTCTTATAGAAACAATTTCTAAGGGTGCACAAATGTAACACATGCTGCGTTTGCATGGTCGAGGTCAACCATAGGGAGGCATAGCAGATAAGATAAGGAGGTGGTCAATAATAGACAGTCTCATTTATTGTCGAGCTTATCTGGATTGCACATTCCTTCTCCCCTCCGTTACCCCTCCTCCATTTCTTTCCTGCACCATTAAAATTCTTAGGCATTCTTCTTGTCTCCTCCCTCCTTCCTGGTGAGAGTACTATTGCCAATGAGTTAGCCTTTCCACCTTGCGACCTGTCCAATTACCCTCGAGACCAACACGTACTGCGCCCAAATTGAATTTGAAAATCCTACAATTTCAAATTGATCCCACTCTGTCTTGAGCTCAGTTCCCTGTTATCCTCGGCAGAAGAATTTGTGTAATGATTTTATGGTTTTAACTAGGTTGATAATGATTTTATGGTTTTAACTGCGTTGCATTGATAATGTATTTGTTTTGATTAAATCACAGCATTCATGGGAGGAGGAGGGCACTTCACGGTTATAAATCGGGTCCTCTTTCAATTGCAACTTCAATATACTGAAGAAATTCTCTTGAAACGCATCTTGAGTGTGAAATGCCCAAATTTCATAGGACTCTGTTGGAACAGTCCATACTCTTCCCTGCCTTCTTCGATTCTAGTGAAAAGATTAAGGGTTTCTGAGTTTCCAGCACGTTAAAAGCATTGTGGCAACAAGAATAGAAGGTATATTGAAATTTGTTGTGTAAACGTGTGTTTAATGGCTATTAATATTAGCAGAATGTCTTTAATGAATTATATAACTATCCTTTTTACAATTAAAACGCATGAACATTTTGCAGGAACCCTTACAGTTACCTATATGTTTGGAGGAGTTGCAGGTTGATGAATTTCCTATATATTTGAATGAGTTGCACATAGATGGATGTCAGCAGATGAGGAGCGTACAGGGTTTGGCACAACTCACAAAACTACTGGAAACATTGGTATCTTTGAAATGGTTATAGACAGAGAGATAGGTGAAGTTGAAGACATGCAGGGTTGAAGCAACAAAGCTTCAATGGTTATGTGCTAGTTGGTGCTCTCAGTTAGAAGAACTTCCAAGGATGGAAACATTGGTATTTTTGGAGGCATTCCTGGTAAAGGGATGCATGAAGGTCAAGGTCTTAGGGGGAGGGAGTATCCTACCTTATAGAAGACCACTAGTAACTCTATCAAGAAGTAGTAAACGACACACCAGCTAAAGAGCACCACCAAGAGTAAGAGAAAAAAAAAACCTCCTGGAACAGGATGCAGAGCAGACACTGCTATTTTTTGGTGAACACTAGACATCATTTCAAGGCTTGAAGACTGAAGTAATAATCACTTGGAAAAATGATGATCAGGTTCATAAGAAGGCCGATGAATAAAAAAAGGATGTAGAGAAGACACTACCCTCCTCGGTTGAAGGACATGGGCTATTGTCTCACGACGACGTACCAGATGAGCAAGCAAAGTCAGAAAAGCTTGAAGACAACAAAACGATGGCGTAGTCCTTGAAGAAGTAGATAAGGTTCTCGTGCACTCAGGCCGTCATAGAGATAAGGATCTTCGCCAACATAAGAGATGGTGATGCCATGAGAGCAAATCGGCTTATGCAGAAAACTCCATACAAATCTAGACCTTTGGACCTTAAAACAGATAGATATTGTAAATATTTTTCTGCATTTTCAAAGTTAGAGCTTTTCCACATAGGTGAGACTCATTCCAAAGAGGGTTGGGTACTTTTGTGACGGTGGAAAATGGAGTAAAAGTTGATTGAAGTTGAAAAAGCAATGTGTAATATTTTAAATATAAACTACAAAATTAATTTAAATAATATAAATGTGATATTTACGTCGAATGCGTTTTCCCTATGGAGATGCAGTCTCAAAGATTCCTTGATTTTGATAAATAAGTGAAAGATGTACAATTAAATCTGAAAGATAAATATTGTGTTAATTCTTAGTTTCAAATATAAAGTAATTCCTCCTCATTCTTAATTTCAAATTTAAAGTAATTCATTTTAATTAAGCAAAGGTTACTACCAATTAAAAATGCCTATTAACAATTAAAATGAGAAATTTCAAGGATTGATAGTGCTTAGTTTTTAAAAAGTATGAATGTAGATCTTTATTATGATTTTAAGTATTAATTTTAAAGACTATATGTATCCAATATATTATATTTTGATTAGTTAATTGTTACTATATTTTTTTTTTATGAAAAGAGAAAAAATAAAAATAAACTATATAAAAAATTATTTTATTTAAAATAGCTATTAAAAAATATTTTTAATAAAAATAATTTTTATTTATTAATATATATATATATATATATAAAATCACAATTTCAAAAAGATGTAATATAAGTATTATAATATATCACTTAAATTTAATGATTCATAGGTTTTCTCTCACATATTTTCTTAACACACTCTAATATATTAATAAGCATTCAATATACATACAAATAAAAAAATTATTTGAACAAAAGGCTTTAAAAGGCATAAGAGTCATAACATTCAGTTGATTATTGTTAAAAAAAAACATTTCATAAGTGCTTAGTGACAAGAAAACTTAGGTATTCCATTTGAATTGAGCAACATCATTAGCTTACAAAAGGATAGGATGGAAAAGTGCAATAAAATGGAGTTTTGAATTTAACAAGATATGCTACTTATGGATGATATCTCCACCGATGATGATAGCTAGAACATCTCATTGTTTGATATTCTATTTTTTATTATTTTTTTATTTGATAAAACTAATTTCCACTTGGCCTATGCCACCCCAAAATATCAAGATTATCATTTCCAATAATGACAATGATATGAAATGAAATCCTTATGGAAGGTATGTACAAGAGTGTATATGAGACACAAACAACTTGCATACCCTATCTGCAACACTAAGTATCAAGGAATCCCAACAACACAGAGTTTTCAAACACTCCAACAACCATCACAAATACAATTGGACAAAAAATTAGTTTCTAGACATCTCTTTGCTAGGAGTGAATTAACATTACGTTTTCAAGTTGAATAAAACCTTTAGAGCTTATAGATATGCGTAAGTGCATTATTGATGTTGAACGCAACATTACTATTGTCGTCACAAAGATACAACCATAGGAGACATAGAATCTATAAGAAGGTGAGAGGCTTTTTCATTCACAAATGTGGGTGAAGGGAAACACAACTCTGCATTTGACTCTCGATAACAACTATCAAAAGAACTTAATCTTAGAATGTCGAAGAACATGAAGATGCCAACAACGCATCTCGCTCATATGTATTCCATTCATTAGTTAAGCTAGGGATGCGAAATCCAAGCCAATTAATAATGCCATCTATCATACGACATCAAACCCTTCAAATATAAGGTACTATGTGATGTTTACCCACTTGATTCATGTGATGTTTTTTTTGGAAAACCAAATATGTGAGAGAATTATGTTCTTTATAAGTCTAGGACTTATACTATTATAATTTCTCTAGGATATTAGCTTTACATTATACTAGAGGTATCGCTAGCTACCATGGTATCTCTAATCATTGCCAAGTAATACATCAAGGGCCATAAACATAATTTGTAGAGGAATATTCATGTAATGGTTGAGCTTGAAATCTTGAAGAAAAGTGAGGGCTTGGCTCATTGTAATTTCATTGTAAATATTGAAGTGAGAATTGGCCACTAATGTGCTCACTGAAATATACCTGAAAATATATTCATATTCTAAAAATAATGTTTAGACCATCCCAGTACTACCCCTGGCTGAGACCACCTAAATGTATGATGTAAATATTGGTTTGCAAATTCCTATATGGCAGAACAAATGTATAATTCTGACTATATTTAATAAAAATCTATATAACTCATTTCGACAGTGGCCAAACGCTAAAGATGTGGGGGATATGTGAATTCACCAAGGGAAGGTAAGGGGGTTATAGATGGCCTAGGGATTTTAATCTAACCCTATTACACCTTGAGTAGCTTAGGGAAGACCCTCTATCCTAAGTTTCAGTTATAAACTATGTTTTAATCCCAAAACTTGTTGTAATTGCTAAGTGTGTTTAATGGAAAATTAGGTGGGGATTAATTATGTCTTTGACACATTGCTCTTGATGGGAAAGAGTTTCCATGCAAAGTGGTCATGAATCATAGTGGTGTGACAAGAGGGAAGGGTGGTGAGAATTGGTGCGAAGAACCAAATTTGTAGTGGAGGATGGTGTGCGAGAAGCTAAAATGAGTGGCATGCACTAAGCCACGGAAGTTATAGAGTGACCAATTTAGTGTTGAGGTGAACTCTAACCCCTAAGCTGAATTTTCCTGTGGATTGGATCAAACTATTTCCCCTGAACCATAATTTGAAATGTAATATATTGTTGATTTGTGGTCATGGAAATGTTAAATTGTACATTAATTACTCTAGTGGATTTCCTAAGCGCTAAGCAATGGTAATGAGTTTTCAATGTGGTGCAATTGGAAAGAATCCATAGTGGTTAAGTGTATTATTTGGCATGGACTTGGTTGTAGCTCGCATGTTTCCTAGATGCATGTAAATCTATTTAATTTCCCTTGAATTGTGATGAAGAGATAAATGATAATTCCAATTGAAATATGAACCTTAGGTAAAGGGGAAGAGTCTTCTAGTGAATTCACAAGTCCAATCTTGGGGGTGGTCTTTGAGTGCTAAAATAATTTAGGCTAGGAAGAGACCTACGGTTGGGTGGAGCATGGCAGCCACAAAGCCAATTTCCAACTGATTTGATTTCGAGATAAGTGCTTGAAGTCTTGTAGTGATGTAGCATTGTGCATAAATTTTATGTTATGTAATGGAACAAAACTTCTATATGTTATCCATGTTGGAACTGTTGGTTAGTTGAATGCTAAATTGTCAGAGAATATGATGTCTAGTGCAAAGATAATTCTTGTATGGAAATATATGTTATTTCCTATTACATTTCCATGTATGGAATGCATGTATCAAGTTTATATTATTTCTATTGAATTCATGAGTGTATGTAATTTTATTGGCATAGAAGATAAATTGTTAAGCTAAACATGAAGAAACATAAGCATATGTTTATCTTAATTGCTAGTAAATCCCTAATAAAAAAGTTGTTGTGATAATTGTTGAGTTTTTCTCTATTGGTGAGCTATTATGATTCCCTTATTAGAAAGTTGTTATGATGCTAAAGGCATGTTTAATTTGGGTTTCATGGTCGTAGTATGCCATTGGGTTCCCAGTTTTGTTAGATTGAATAGAAAGGGGAAGCGTTCCTTCTATCTTATCTAAGACTTGTACCTCTTTGAAGACTATGGCTTGAAGTTCACATGTTTACCATATTTTTGTGTTCTAGACTTAATTAATTTGGAAGCTAAAGGAGACCATGTTTTTGGGTGCTCATTCTTCTTGTTAATGTACATGACAAAGGAATAAGAAAATGAATTTTGTTTTAGTGAATAAGTTTATTTTCCCCACGGGGACTTCACTTAGTGAACCTCTCACATAGCACGTGCGATCGTGGGATATTAAAGAATACCCTTAATTTCGAGAGATATTGACCCAAACTATTTTTGTTGAAACCCTCTCCCAATACTTAAAACCTCCTCCCCACCCCTTTTTATAGCTCAATCCTTATAAACCACCAAACCCAGCCCCACCTTAAACCCCTCATCCCCCCAATACCTGCAATATATTGGTTCGATTTTTGATAATTTTAAAACCCACAATATGAACTAACGTGATAGTATATTGGTCAACAAGTGAAGCCCCTGTGATTTTCCCTTGATATTTAACTATGTTTGAATAACATGGTTTTGTTTATAATTACATAATTTGTAAGGAACTTTCATAACCTAATATTTGTGAATAAAATCAGTTTATGAAGGACATGGAAATCTTGAAGTGGTTGTTTTTCTCATTAATGGTTTACTTGGTTTATTTGTTTCATTTCTGGTGCTTAATTCAATTGATTGTCCAGTGCTTGTTCGTACATTCTATGACATCGGTTCATGATTTCCTCCTCCTTGAACCAATAGTGGTAGAAGTAGGGAATCAGAAAGAACTTATCCCACATTTTATTGGGTATTATTATTGGTGGCATAGATGCTACAACCATTTATAGATCATAGCTATAAATATTTAGAATTTGTTGAATGTTTTTTTTTGACTTGAAAAGGTTGGGAGTGTGCATTGGAATCAATACTCATGGCCTAGTATATTTGAGCATCTAATTGTAGTATTACGAGAATGGGTAAATCCATTATTTAGGTTAGGTTGGATCTTACCATCCAAACATATTTTTGATCATCTAAAAAAGTTCCTTACAAATCTCAATATGAAAATATTCTATGCCATATGCGTCATTGATCTCTATGGTGAATAACCACTTTTGTAGCCAATGATCTAGGAAGGTTATATTTTGAGTCAATGGAGAAAGGATGTTTACTTTATACAATATCACATTATTGGTTTGAATCTTGAATACTTTGCATATGGTTGAGGTGATCCTTGATTCGGTATCTATGATAATATTTTGTTCATTATCATAAAGTGGAGCTACTTCATGGATCATGTATTCTACTACTATTACCTTAGGGTTCCGAGTGATTAGAAAGTGTACTGCAAATAATCTTCTACAATAGCATTATGCACTTAGAAAATATGCACACCATTTAATTCCATGCAACACAATGGTATATAAATGAGGATGTAGTAGTAGAGTATACTAGGAGAGTGACACATCTTTATTCATAGGCTTCTATCCATGTTGGCATGACACATCCATGCATGCACTTTCCATTTATAGGATAGGATAAGGTTGTCCTTGGATTTTAGTTCTAGGAGACTAGATGTCATTTCTAAGTTAAGTAAAAGAGAGCACATGTAGTTTTGTGTGTTGGTTTCATTTTATTAATTAGTTTTCTACTTGTAGCTTAAATCTATCTTCAATGATAAGGGGTTCACTTAGTAAACCTGCTGCATAGTTCATGCATTCACAGGGCATTAAAGAATAACCATAATTTTGTTTTTAGGTCCGAAATGTTTAGTGTAATACCCCATCCCAATATACCTTCTAAATAGAACAAACCCGTATTTTTTTGTAAGTAAGAACCCAAGGAGTTTTGAACCGGTGACCTTACGCAAGGAACACCTTAACAATACACCCATTCACAGTCTATTCTATTCCCTGTGGGAAAAATAAACCCCTAATTTCATTATATATTGTAAATCACATTTTTTTCATGGCATTTTTTTATACTCCTTACTATTTCTACCCCTAATAATATGTATGAAACATCTACTTCAGAATTTACTATTTATCATATGTTGTTTTAGCTCTGTGTAAGGATCATCAAACATGTTTTTTAAGAATAATAAAACCATTTGTTATAGTTGATTTCGCCACTCAAGGTGAATCACACTTTGTATGGCCTTCCCTTGTCCCGCTGCAAACTCCTTAGACCCCATGGACCATTTTTTGTCCTTTGATGTTTCCTTCATCATGCCTAAAAACATATGAAAAATGATACATGCGACTTTTAAACCTATAAGCATGTATATACGTGGGTTTGACCACTAAAACCGCATACATCGGGATGTTTGCATAATCCAAATCCTTTTGGAGTTTTCCTTGACATGGATCCGACTCATTTGACTCCTGGCCTTCCCTATGCCTTGAGATCGCTCGGATTCGACCTTTCATTGCCCCTTTGAAATCTATATAAGGAACCCCTTGGTACATTGAAGGAGAGAAGAGAGAATTGAGAGCAAAGAAACTATAGTCCATTGTTGCCGGAACTTATGCTTGAGTCTGCATCCCTTTGTCCCTTGGAGCACTAGTGTGTTCTTCCCAAGCTTGCCTTCTGCTTGTGAGCTTGCTATCGAGAGATGGAGGATTGAGGTGGTGGTGGCCCAAGTGGAGGATTTAGTTTCTCCGGTTCGCAGACATGCCGTCATAGGTTGTATCTTGTAATCTCTGATTTATATTAATAGAAATATGTTTTCCTATCCAATAATGTGTGTTTGAATGAATATTTTATCCATGGGATTATGTCAAATGCTTATACATTATTGATTATATATGCTAGAATAGATCTAACACCATGATATATAGAATGCTTGTATTGTTTACTTGTTGTTGAGGAAGTAATCTATCAATTCAAGCTGAAGATTGGAAAGCTCAACGGGGATCTACTTCAACCGTCCGGAATAAGGTACGAGGTTTGATCCTTTAGTGTTAGACATTTAATTTCTATTGCATATTGGAAAGGATTGATTTATGGAATCAAGCTGTCTATTGTGGTACCCCAAGCCATAGGAATTTCTCTCCGTAACAAAATTGGCAACTCCGCTGGGGAGTTCCTAGTAGTTGTCCTTTGGGGGTTGTTTTATCGACATTCAATGAATTTGAATTTCTCTTTCTCTCTTGTTTCTGTGTCGGGTCTGGGGGCATGTATGCCTGGTAGTGTCTGATTGGTGTGAATTTTGTCTCAGCCTATCTATTTGCCTTGATTTTATGCACCTTTCTTCTTGTACACGGGTTTTTAACTCACAGTTGCGTATACACGCGGTTTTCTCTGTGATTTCCACGTATACACGCAGGTTTACTGCGAACAGTAGCATATGCCCTTGCTTTTTCATTTTTGTGGGAGTTAATTGGTTGCTGGGTGAATTCTGATATTTGTTGAGTCTCCTTTGACACTACCTGAGTCTCTTTAGACCTCTGTTTCTGACCAGAAACGTTTTTTTTTAGGCTAATTTTTTTTTTTTAAGAAGGTTCTTGTCATGGCATTTTTTATTTTTTGTTTAAGATTAGTGCATTAGAATTCTGTTACCTTAGTGCTTTGCTTGAGTGTTGTTTGTGTGTGCTTGCAGAGTCTAGGGGTCATAGAATCATTCTTTTGCTTTTTGTATCTCATTTTATTTCAAAAAATCCAAAAACATTTGCTTATCATCATGCATTGCATTTTGCTTCTTTGCATTGTACTTGCACTAGATTTGCTTTGGAGTACTAGTTAGGAATTCATATAGGAAAAGTTTGCATTCATCATTTGAAGAGAATTGTGCATTTCACATAGTAGCATACCCTGTTTTCATGGACACAATGCATTTGCATTGATTGTTAGGTGTGCATTTTACTTCATGTTGCGTCATAACACCATTAGTTGCACGGTCATATCCCTATGTTGAGTAATAAAGACAATTAAAATCAACGCTAAATTAAAATGAATTACACTTTTTCTTTTCTAGGGTGCACCAACAAGCTTAGGTTTTAGGATCTTGGAATAGTTCATTGTAAGTTAATTCTCCAAGATCGCTAAACAACAACATGTATATGTCTGTCCAGGTGAGTGTGTGAAATCCTTGGTATAACCAGTGTTTCTCAGGATCCTCCTCTCAAAAGGGAGTCAAGCACGAGGCAGTGTGATCACATAGGGACTTCACTAGTCAACATATCACATAGCACGTGCGATCGTGGGATATTAAAGAATACCCTTAATTTCCATAGATATTGACCCAAACTCTTTTTGTTGAAACCCCCTCCCAATACTTAAAACCTCCTCCCCGCCCCTTTTTATACCTCAATCCTTATAAACCACCCTAGCCACCCCCACCTTAAACCCCTCACCCCCCCAATACCTGCAATATATTGGTTCAATTTTTAATAATTTTAAAACCCACAATATGAACTAACATGATAGGATATTGGTCAACAAGTGAAGCCCCCCGTGTGTGAGCGGTTATTGATTGGGATGACCCCTAGTAATAATTGAGTAGCATTGGAGATATTTACAGGATTGTATTCGTATCTAGGGGCTCTTTCGAGAGTTTCAGGCTTTGCTACCCTGCCCATACGGTCAATTCCGCCTGCAACTATCTGCTTGAGCATTGATTATATTGAGGTGACCTTAGTGGCCTTACCTAGGATATCGAGGGGGTACTTTGCAGGGTTTATTCTGCAGGTGTCCGGGCCAGGTTGGGGTCGGACAGCACAGTTGCTTTACGCGTTGAAGCTGAGGGCCACAATAATTGGTTACGTACCTCCACTTGTTGTGTATGGGAGTCTCAAGCCTCTCTTAGGCGAGACATACCTGCTTCATTCAGGAGCTCATTTATCTAGCCCTTGTTTTCCTGCATTTGGCTTTATATTTTATTAGTGGTTGCTTTATGCACAATAGTTGGCCTAGGGTTTACGTAAATAGAGAACAGTTTCTATTTTTTGAGTCATTGTGGATTCAGGTGCGGCTCCTCGCCATTCTCGTCGTTTAGCAGGACTTCCGCCTTCTACTTCTCCTCCTCCTTTGGGAGAGAGACCTAGACAGTCCAGGTGGACTATTTCACACATTGATTCACACACCATGGGAGACCATTTAGAGGATATTCCTGAACCACCTCCTCCCATTCGTGTAGACGACGGGGAGTTTATTCCTACTTACGATCCTTCACCCGACTTCGCTGAGTTAGGTCCTGTGATTTCTGAGATAGGAACCATGCATGATAGACCTACTCACTCTAGGATTGATTCCCCATTGACACATTACTGGTATGGAATGCCGGAGGACGCCGAGACTCATTTTGAACCCGCTAGCACTAGCTACGGTAGTTATGCTATGTCTGGTTTCCCTACACATGATTTGGCATTTCATATTGAATCCGACTTTGAGCCTAACACTATGCCTGGGGGAACTCTCATTCCTTACCATGCGGAGAGGTTTGGGAGCACTAGTCACATTGCACCTTCCATCCCGATGGTTGAAGTTACATCACATATCCCTCCTAGGTCTAGGGTTAGCGATCCGATTAGGATACTAGATTCGAGACGAGTGACAATAGGCGGTAGCACGTACATTATTACTCAGATTCCTTCATCCTTGGTCCCTAGTTCTTCAAATGTACATCCGCCACCTTATTCGCGTGGTCCTTTGAGCCGGCACATGGCTACGAGTCAGGTCCGTACTGCGGTTACTAGACCGATTGTGTCTCAGGTTTACATACCGCCCGTTGCTTCGGGAGGCTATGTTCATACTTCTAAAGGTCATGTTACTACTTCCGGGGCGTATATCCCTACTTTCGGTATGTATATCCCTACTTCCGGAGTGTATCTTCCTACCTATGGAGTGTCTCATGGGGAATCGCATGCGATGACTTATGGGCCCTATTATGGGACACAGTATGGACAGGGTTCTTCACCTTATGGAGGCGGGTATCAATAACCTGCTTACTCTCCTAATTACGGATTTGTAGCTCCTACTAGTCAAGGTCCACCGCACTATGGTGCTTCCATGCCACCCTATACAGGTCATACGGGAGGAGGACACTATGGCCAAGGCCATGGTGGTAATCAACCCTATATGAATAAGGGAACAGTCCATCGACCTCATCATCCTAGGCTCCCTTTCCTCGCGATGCTCAATATTCATGACTTATCGAGATTGACGAACGATCCTGTGGCTCATGACCTGGCTTGGCCGGTTGTCCCTACCAAGCTTCCTTCGGACATACCTAAGTTTGAGGGAAAACTGGGAGAGGATCCGAGCAAACACGTTACTACATTTCACCTATGGTTCTCTTCAAATTCCTTACATCTGGACTCAGTCTGTTTGAGACTATTTCAACGCACCCTTACAGGGCCTGCTGTGAAGTGGTATATAGAGTTACCTAGGGGAGCTTTCGCTTTGTTCGACGACCTTGCGATGACTTTTCTTAATCACTTCCAGCTACCAATACATTATGACGTTGGTACTGAACTCTTGTTGACATTTCGGCAATATAAAGCCACACATATCTCTGATCATATTCAGGAATGGCGTAGACAGAAGAGGTTAATTAAAGCTTTTATACCGCTAGAATTCCTCCTCGAGTGGTTCCTCAAGTCGTTATTACCATATATAGCGAAGGATGTTTCCACATCCGGAGTGAAAAATGAGGAACAAGTGATTTTTAGGGCACAAGAACTGGATTTGATTTATACTCAGTCCAGTTTGTTGTATGAGATTATTCCCAATGCTCCTCGTTCCAGTTTCGATCCCAAAGTCAAACCTGGACCACATGCCGATGGCATTGTGGGCTGTGCGAGTGCGAAACCTGTGGATTCGGTTGCAACACAAGTTAGTCAATTGTCAATCAACCAATCTGCTTCGGGACAAGCTACGGCTTTGTCTCAACCTGCCCAAATGACAAGTGTACTTTCTGTGCAATCGTCGGACCATAAGGGTAACCAGTAGCCCGGACGGAATAGAAAAAAGGGTAAAAATAATCGAAAGGGTGGGAATAAGAATGAGAATGCTAACAATAATGACAAGAATGCCTGAAATGCTGGGGGGGACAAGCAAGCTAAACATAAGGTTAAGTTCCCTTGAAAGTTGTGTAAGGACGATCACCTCACTTACTTGTGCCCTCGTATTGAGGAATCTTCGAGATTCTTGGCATAGGGCCCAGCTGTGCTAACTAACCCTTTACCACATAATCAAAATATGAACTCGAAGTCTCATGACCAGTCTGGTGATGATCATGATCTGTCGGAGGGTAGTGTACATGGGTGCATTAACATGGTCTGTGCTACGAAAGTTGTGACCCGTGCAAAATATTATGGTTCGTCACAACCCAGCCCAGGCAAAGAGCCTGATCCACAAGGGTCCCCTTTGCATATTGAGAAACCTACAGATAAACCTGAGACTGCACCTCGCATTCCTAAGGGAGTCCTTAAGCGTTCAGGGCATAATCCAAATTCCCGAGCCGCCCATAACTATTCAGTTGTCGAGGATTTGGGCCACACTCCTTGTGCGATGTCTGCATTGGAAGTGCTTCAGAGTTGTCCTTCGCAAAGGAAGGAGTTGCTTTCTACCCTTGGTGTGAATGATGATGATTCTTCCTCTGTGATCAAATTTGAAACCGTAGGACTTCAGCCTCTCTTTCCCTACTATGTGTCTCTTTTGGTTCACATAGAATGTCTTAATATGACCGTAAAGCGCACTGTGATTGACGAGGGTGCTGTTGCTTCTGTGATGTATTTATCCTATTGGAAGGGTATGGGTTCTCCTGAGCTGTCTCAATCAGCGACTATGTTAATTGATTTTGATGGGAGATCTTTTAGACCGCACAGCATCCTTCCTTCCCTTAAAGTCCGTTTGGGAGGGAATACCATGGCGATAGAGGTCTAGGTGGTTGATGTGCCCCTTGACTACAATCTCTTGCTGGGTAGGAGCTGGATGTACAGTATGCAAGCCATTGCTTCTTCCTTGTTCCGCGTTGTATGCTTTCCACATAATGGGAAGATCGTAATGATTGATCAAATGACATTCAAGAATCCGTCTGTTACCGCGTCTTCAGGAGCTTCAATCCCGATCATTGAGCACTCTCATCCGGCAACTGGGAGTGTGGGTGTAGGCATGTATCCATCCCTCATGGGAAGCTTTAGTTGTCTTGCACCAATCCTCATGATAGGATCTAGTTCCGATGAGGCTTCGACATCTACGACATCGATGTCTTTTCGCACGAGTCATATGGAAGATCCTTGGATTATTCCTACACCGAGTACTTCGAGTGAGCCCGTCGAGACGAACGTGTCGTTGCGTACAGCTATGATAGCTTATCAAGCTAATCTCAAGTCTGTTGCATAGCTTGGTCCTTCCTCTTCGCAGATGGAGGAGGAGGACCCTTATGTGCTGCCGGAATGGGCAGTACATTCTTCTCATGTGCACAACTACCTTAATACGGTTTTCCTTCAGATGAAGCGATTATTGAGGCTATGTCGGGAGTTGAGCCACCATGGTAGGAACTTCATCATAGATCATACTTTCTTCCAGAGCTTGACCATTTGGAGCGTGAGGATTTTAGGGTGGTTCTTAGTCAGAGAGTTGGTAGTCCTGTGGTTCCATTAAGCTCTCCTAGTCAGATGGCTAATGGAAACATGGCAAACATATCTACAACGATTCCTATCAACATCTCTCGCAATCCTAGCACAATAGAGAATGTCTATATTGGGGTAGAATGTTCCCATGCTGAGATTCTTGAATACACCGAGCTATTTAAGGAATTTGGTGATATTTTTACTTGGTCTTACGATGAGATGCCAGGTATTGACCCTCGTATTTTCGAGCATGAGATTAAGACTTACCCCAATGCTAAGCCTGTTCGACAACGTTTACGTGTGGTGAATCCTAGGAAAGCACCCGCGATTAAGGCAGAGATAGAGAAGCTGTTGAAAGCTGGTTTCATCTATCCTGTTCCCTTGACGGAGTGGGTTTCAAACCCCGTTCTGGTTGATAAGAATAAGGTAGTGATCCGCATATGTATTGATTTCCGCGATTTGAATCATGCCTGTCCTAAGGACAACTTCCCCACACCATTTATAGATCAGATTTTGGATGAGTGTGCAGGTAGCAAGGTGTTCTCCTTCATGGACGGCTTTTCCAGATATAATCAGATACAGATTAAACCTGAGGACCAACATAAGACTGCGTTTATTTGTCCTTGGGGAACGTTTGCATATCGAAAAATGCCTTTCGGCCTTAAAAACGCCAGAGCTACATTTCAGCAGGCAATGACCTTGATTTTCCACGATCTGAAGTCAATTATCAAGGTATTTTTGGATGACCTTGATGCTCATTCTCGCATGAGAATGCGTCATCCCTATCACTTGAGATTGGTATTCGAAAGATGCTGGAACTAATTTGGTTAGACTAAATCCTCATAAGTGCATCTTTTGTGTGAAATCAGGGCGTTTGTTAGGATTCATCATTTCTAAGGAGGTATAAGAGTCGACCCTTTGAAGGTTGAGGCAATACTTCAGTTGTCTCCCTCGAAGAATATTCATCATCTTCAGTATTTGCAAGGCATGGCAAACTTCTTACGAAGATTTGTTGTCAACTTTGCCAATTTGACTAGAGGCTTCATGCGTATTTTGAAGAAGGACACCCCCTTTTATTGGGATGACCGAGCCCAGGAGTCCTTCGATGCACTCAAGCGAGCCCTAGCATCGGCCCCGGTGATTAGTCCCCCGGATTATAGCCGTGATTTTCTATTATATGTGGTCGCGTCCTTAGAGACGATTGGTATGGTTTTGGTTCAAGAGGATGAGGAGCTCCAAGAGCATGTCATATATTACTTGAGCCAGAACCTTATTGACGCAGAGATTTGTTATTCTCATGTCGAGAAGCTTGCTTTAGCTACCGTACATGCGGTTCAGCGGTTGAGACATTATATTCTCCTTCGCCAGACCTTGGTTGTAGCCCATGTCAATCCGTTTCAATTCATCCTCACCCGAAGGATGATTGGGGGAAAGTATAATAAATGGATTGTTATTCTGCAAGAATTCGATCTCGAGTTTGTTTCGGCAAAATCGAAGAAATATTTAATTTTTGCAGAGCTTATATCAGATTTCCCGAGCGAGGCTGAGGAGTTGGTTTGTGAAGATATGTTTGTCGATGAACACATCTTCTTAATCTCAATGTTAGACCCATGGTATGGGGATATCATAATATATTTATAAACACTGAAGACCCCTACTCACCTCTCGCGAGATGAACGACGACGATTACATCACGTCTCTAAGAACTACCTCATAGTGGACAATACTTTGTACCGTCGTGGGGTAGATTCCATTTTACGGCGTTGTTTAACTCATGAAGAGGTTGAGGTAGTGCTGAATGATTTCCACGTAGGGGCATGTGGTGGTCATTTATTTGGGCTTTCTACAGCTCAAAATATTTTTAGAGCGGGTTATTTCCGGCCGTCGATCTTTAAGGATTGTGTTAATGCGGTCAAGAGGTGCCACCCTTTCCAGGTGTTTGCACGTAATATGCGCTTGAAACCTGCCCCGTTACATCCCATTATCATCGCTGGTCCCTTCACTAAGTGGGGGCTCGATTTTATGGATTGCAACCCAGCTTCGGCTGGGGGGCACCATCATATTATAGTGGTTGTTAATTATTTCACGAAATGGGCTGAGGCTATGCCCACAGTAAAATCCGACGGTGAGACAGCCGCTCACTTTGTGTTCAACCAAATTATTACTCGGTTCGGGATTCCAAAAGAGCTTGTCACTGACCATGGCTCGCACTTTCAGAACTGTATGATGGAAGAGTTGACATCTAAGTTAGGGTATAAGCAAGAGCATTCCTCTTCTTACTACCCCCAAGCGAATGGACAGGTAGAGGTAGTGAATAAATCACTCAAATCCATTCTCCAACGAACCATCACACAAAGCAAGAACAATTGGCACATTATGTTATATCCTGCTTTGTGGGCATATCAAACCGCTATTAAGACTACCATTGGTTTCTCTCCATATCAACTTGTACATGGAGTGGAGTCGATATTGCCGGTTGAATGCAAAATTCCTTCGTTGAAGCTAGCTTTAGAACTCTTACCGGACACTTCCCCATTGAAGGAGCGTTTGGTTCACCTTGAGCAACTTGATGAGCAGTGTCGGGATGCCTTGGTGGCTCTAGAAGTCAATAAACATCGTGTTAAGGTCCAGTACGATAAGTGTGTTCATCCAAGGGCGTTTAGTGAAGGAGACTTGGTCCTTTTGTGGGATCAACCGAAAGAACCCTTGGGGGCAAGGAAATTTAATACTATGTGGCGTGGTCCTTACGTGGTTAAGCGTGTGTTAGAGAAGGGTGTGTATGAGTTAGTGGATTACGAAGGAACGGCCTTGGCAGATCCTAGAAATGGGCTCTATCTCAAGAAATACTATGCATGATCTTTAGCCAAGGCTACTTATTGTATATTATTGTACAACTTTGCATAGTTAGGTCTTTTTCTTATCATGATCGGGTTTGTGATTAGTTTCTGTTTCTTTTGGCAGATGTCAATGGAATCTTCCACCTACATAAGATTTGCAGATGGTGCAATCTGTCACACTCAACACTCAGCCTCTACTGCTTGGGTGATTTATACTCCTATGGGTCAGGTACTGTCTTCAGGAGGCGTATGTCTCCGACCATCTTCCAACAATGTTGTTGAATACAACGTCGTTATCGAGCTTCTATGGGATGCCATTTTACATGGCATTTTGTCTCTTGAGGTATGTCTTGATCCAAAGTTAGTAGTGTCACAGCTCAATGGTTGTACCATGTTAGAGATCTGACGTTATTGAGAAGATTCTTGTGTGTGAGATTGTTAGAATTCACCATTTCATCTTTAGATCCATTTATGAAATGTTTTATCATTTTCATTGCTTATTAAATACTTTCATGGTTCATGAGAACTTCTAAAACTAGTACAAATACCAAATATTTATCACCTTTCTTGTCAATGAGATGGTCATTTTCCAATAAAAAAAACTCAGGAAGGTAGATCTCCTCACATTTCTTATTTGGATTCCAACCTATTAATCATTCCAATTAGAAAATGGGCCGATAATTTAGTATTAGTATTTTCAATCTATGTAGGATTCCAATAGTTTCACTTACTTCTAACCTCATGATTGTTTAAGTTAGAAAATGAATTATAACAACAAAAATAATTTCAAACTCTATGCCAATGCTTCCATTACAGAGACCTTACCATCTATAAACTCCATGCACATACCAAAATTAGATTCAAGTTATTTTGGAAAAGCATCCTCTATTTAAAGTCCAAAATGATAGTGTCATCCTCAATGAAGCAATTAAATGTTTATGATTAAGTTTGAATGAATTTCCTCTATTCTAGTTTTAGGGTTTCATGATTCAATTAACACCCTTAAAATTTGGGGCTTGAAATTCCTCACCCCCTCCGCTAAATTTTAGTTCGTTTTCCCCAAATTTTAGTTAGCCCTTAAACTCCAACTTGGTCAATAGCTTGTTGAATGCCCTTTTAAAAATGACCATGTAGCGGATAAAATCCACCCCAAAACAAGGCATGTAAAGGAGGAAGATCCCATGGCAGTATTCCCTTCGTTGAGAATTCTAGACTTCTTCAACATTCTTAGTTGTAGCTACATCTCTAATTGTAACAACTCACACAAAGGTAGCCATTAGTATCATATGTAAAAAAAATTATGTAACCCACTCATATTTTTTTGTTGTAAATATGTAAATAACTATATGCTAGAATCGTTAATGTGTATATAGTTAAACCAATAAGTGCTTGCTACCATTCCTATTGTGACCATGGTTTATCGTGAGGAATTGGTAATATTTAACTATGATAACACAATAAATTTAGAGGGGTGCACCACACACAAAGTGGTTTCTTACCAAATTATATTAGAGAAGTTCCTACATAACTCCTTATAACTTATTGGCAAGCATATCATTTGCTTCATGCTACCATATATTTCATGCAACCTTAAAGCAATGTTATTGTGCATTTCAATAGTTCATTACTTAGTTTTAAACAATTAGGTTATGTTTACTAATCTAAGCAAACACTTTTTTAGAAATGGGACACACACATATATTTTATATATTGTAATACATCTAACTCAATTTCAGGTTCTTAATCAAGTAACGTATTACCTTTCAGGATTTGAATCAAGCAACTCCTTATCTTTTAGGTTCTGATAGACCCAATTTGATCCAATAGACATTACTGTGACTATCATCATCATCAATCCAAGACTTTCAATTCAACATAATCTAAATTTAAATCATTAACATCATAAACCAACAATCTAGTAAATTTGTTTAGGGTTTAAAGTTTTAGTAAATAAAGAGTACATCATAGCTTTCATATGTTTAATTTAGCAAAGCTTCAGTATCTTCAAGCTTGATTGAACCTCATAGTGAAACAAGGTTGAAGGAGGAAGAATAAATTCAGTGTACAATGATCAAACAATCATGGTAAAATTAAATAGTTAAGAAGGAAATTCAACATACAATGATAACATTATGCATATAATCATTAATCTGTATGTAATACAATGAAGGAAATTCAAATCCTTTAGGAGAGATTCGAATCCCATGACTTGGACCGTCTCCAGAGATCACTAAATATGGAAAAACACCAACGGAGGCTCACTAGTGCAACTTCGGACTACTGAATCAGTTCACATTCAGTCACAACCAGTTAACTGACCAAGGTATGTGAGAAAAGGTGCCTAACTCCCTTGAATCATGCAAAAGTGGCGCTAGACTAATTGATGATTAACTAATTGATGCCCATTGGAGAATAACTCAACATAGACTAGGGTGAACTGATGGTGGGACTCCCATGACTCAGTGTGGGACCCTAAATTATAGGGATTGGTATGTGAGGCTCCCAAACTCATGTAAACTGGTGCACCAAGTGGTAGGTGGGCCCTAGATGACTCCCCCATGGAACTAATGAAGTGCCAACAGACTCCTAAGCTAGGAAATGGCATTTAGACTATGGTGGTCAAGGGAGGATTATAATTAATCCTAACATCATAAGGGTAAAATCCCAAGGCCATATGGATAGTTTCTTGAATTATTCTTGGGATTTTATTCAGTTGATTGCAAGTGATTTTTTAAAATTTATTGAGTCATCCACATCTCAAAGTACACATATTGCATCTTTTAATTCAAATTTCATTACATTAATACCACCAACATAGATCAATGTTAAACCCAAATCTATTAAGTACCTAGAGCCATCTAATTTCTTGAGGTGTAATTTTTTTTTAAATCTCAAATATTTTAGATATCAAGAAAAAATTTACACATCAATAAGTTAGATCCCTCTCTTACACATCAAGAGGAAATTTACACCTTAAGAAATTGGATCCCTCTCAGTTCTTAATATATTGAGGTTTAAGATGGATCTCAGTTGTTTTTAATTTTTAACTCTTACACATCAAGAGGAAATTTACACCTTAATAAATTGGATCCCTCTCAATTCTTAATAGATTGAGGTTTAAGATGGATCTCTGTTGTTTTTAATTTTTAATTTTATTTTGTGAGCCGACATGAATCCTTTTAATTACTTTTTATTTTTGATAAGTTATGAGACAACATGGGAATGCTTATGTAACGTGACAACATCTCCTCCATAGTGGTTTGTAAGCGCCTCATTACTCTCGGTGCAAAAGAAAGACTAATATATTGAGTTCAAGACAATGTCCTTATGAAATGTTATCTACAAATTATTGCAAAGATAATTCCTAGGAGGGTGAAAATTATGTTGTTTGACACTATCTTTCAAGAACAATTTGGGTTTTTAACTAGTAGTAAAATACATGAGCCTATACAATGGGTGTCATAGGAGGATTTTCACACTATTAGATCTAAGAGACTGCCAACTAGTTGTAAAAATTGATCTTTTAAAATCATATGATAGGACTAGTTGGCTGTATCTTTGGTTAATGTTTATTCATTCAATTTGTGTACACTTTGTCAAATAGGTGTTGAGTTATGTACTACCATTTGAGAGAAGATTGCCAACCATGGTTGTGAAAATTGTCCTTTTAAAGGCATATGATAAGCAGAGTTGGTTGCATCTTCAATTAATGTTGATTCAAACATTAAAAGTTACTAGGATGGGGAACACTTAGTGTTAGTTGATGATATATTATTATGGTTGTGAAAATTGTCCTTTTAAAGGCATACGATAAGACTAGTTGGTTGCATCTTCAATTAATGTTGATTCATACATTAAAAGTTACTAGGATGGGGGACACTTAGTTATAGTTGATGATATATTATTATTTTGTGATGGCACTAGAAGGGATTCCAATAAGTAAAAATGAAATATTGGAGTTATATTATGTATACACTTATATGAATATTTCTAATAAGTCAATGATTTCTTTTTGGGAAAATTAATGAGGTGGAATTGACTTATTTTTTTCTTTTAATTGATTTTCTTTTTCATGCTAGTTAAACAAAAATATATTTTATATTTTGATTGTCTAAATTATGTTTAGTCACCTCCTTATAATATCTTAGTTTTCTCTTATCATCCAATCATTTATTGCACCAAAATTTTAATTATAATAATATTGCGATAAACAACATCAATAATTAAATTTCATAAATATCTGTTGTTTGAATCAATTATGTAATAAAATTAAAAATGAATACATGTATAAAACCTAAACTACTTACAAAATTAACTAAACCAAAAAAATTAATTACCATTATAATTAATATCAAAAAAATATAAAAAAATACAATATATATAAATTAAGCACAATCACTTAACATCATTAAATTATAAATTTAATGAACAACTCGTAAAAAAAACATAATGATTTTCATTTTATTGTACTTAAAATAGTTAAATATATATATACAATTTATAAACTTATAATCATGTTTGTAACATTACAAATATAATAAATTATAATAAAAAAAATTAATTTTATAGAAATGAAAAATTAGATATTATATTATATACTTGAACGAGAAGGAATAATTATAATGACTCAAAACCATGATATAATGATTCTTAAGTTTTATTAATGCCAGTTAAAAACTAAATATCATACCCAAATGAAGAAGTGTTAAATTTTCGCTCTTCAGGAAGTCTTGCAATAGTTGACACACCCAGTCATTTGCGTCGTGTCATTTGCTGCAGTGGAATCACGATGTTTGTGCACTTCATCATCCATATAAATGGAGATGGAAAGGCGGGCCCAATTCGCCACGTTCGCAAATCAAGGGAATCTGCAATCGACATAAGGATGTAACACATGTTGTGTTTGCATGGTCAAGGTCAACCATAAGGGGAATCTGCAATCGACATAAGGATGTAACACATGTTGTGTTTGCATGGTCAAGGTCAACCATAAGGAGGCATAGTAGATAAGATAAGGAGGTGGTCAATGATAGATAGTCTCATTTACTAGAGGTGGCCCTTGTCGATAACCCCAGTCAGTGCCATTCAATTATTGCTAGCCGATTCATTCCAATCGGTCATTGTAAGGGGAGATCAGCCAATAGCCAGTCGATTTTATACAAACATAGCATTCAATGCTACAGTCATTGCAAAAACTAGTCGAAATATATTGAAATGGTTTATATCTAATATTTCATTGGTGTCAAATTGATAGTTGATACTTGAATGAAAAGCGTCTAGTTGATATCACCCAAAAAAAGACTTATTGAAAAATTGGAACTGCAGAATCCAGATACCCCATCTTCCAGGTGTGCTTCATAATGCTTTAGTTTTAGGATGTTAAGTTCAATGTTCTAATTTACAATGTTTCCCATACTGATTCTTCTTTTGCTAGGCTCTAAAATTCCTATGCATGAGAGTTTCAAATTGGTGACAATATATCACCCCGTGATGCCTCCAACGTGGCGAGCATGCTTAATTATGGGATTTTGGAAGATAAACTGAGCTATGAAGCCACTGAGTATTTGTCAGTTTGCATCCAACTCTATCCCTTTGCAGGTCTCCAGAATTATACCTCTAGGTTTATCCATCTTGTTTTCCTTACAGGTAATCTCAATGACAAACCCATTTAAAGCCACCTCAAAATTGTAAAGCTAAAGGATTTTCATTTGATTGTGTTTCGATTTTGGTTTGGTCTTTATAGGTTTGTAGGTGACTACGATATACTATTACAAATGTGGAGATCTGCATCAGAATGCAATGACTAAAGTCTTGAGTTTGGTCCCCTTTCACCAGGATAGTTGTTGTGCACTTCACTTATGGGTTGTGTATTTCACTTGATTTCTGTGGGTTGGTAAGGTGCAATAATTAGCACTGATGGTACCCAATATGCTAATGCCAAGAAGTACCAAGAGTTTCAGTTAGGTGTAACCTGGAAAAAAACACTCCCTTTTGTTTTAATGTGAAATCAAAACTTACCTGAGGATGTGTGTTTTTTGTTTCATTATTATTTATATATAAACATTGACTCCTTTTCTGGGGGGCTGAGTCATGGTATTTGTCTCACTCGTAGATAATAACCTAATTGCAAGCTATGTTAGTATTAGAATGATGGAGGATGTTATTACATCAACTTAGAATTACAAACATAATATAGCCCATAATGTATGGCACTTAACTGCAGGCTCTATTAATATTAAAATGAAAAAGCTAACTTCAAAGTGAAAAATATTTTGGCATGGATTATACCTTATAAACCACTTATTTTTTACAATTGTTGTCTCAAGTGTGCCTAGGCCTAAAACTCTAAGTTAGTCAATGTGTTCTTCAATGAGAATTTAAATTCCTTTAGAACATGGTTGCTTTACATATTTTGAACAAATCTAATAAAATAGTTTGGTTGTGTCCATAAAAGGGAGTTTCATTCTAGGCTTTGTAGCGGGTTTGGGGTTACACCAAATATACTTTATGATTGTATACTTTATATTTTGAAAATCCACATTATTTTATTAACGCTTGATGTTTTCCATAAACGTAACCTACCATAGGAATAATCCACATTCGACCTAATTCTAATAAATAATTTAGCAACAACCACCTGTCTAGAACACATTTATAGTCAAAAGTCGAGATAAGGTATTTATGATCCTAGAAAGAACTCCAATGGTATTGTTCGATTAACTTCATGTTGCTACGAAATCCCAAAGATTAGAATCTCCTATTTGAAGTCTAACAAGTTCAAGGCTTCTCAATTGAGAACTGCATGTTGTGAGATGATGAAAAATGATAGAATACAATATATCACGTTCATTGGAAGGTCATTAGGGATATCAAGAGTTAATAAGTGAAACAATTTTGAGAGGTGCATCTTTACGCTTCATTGTCTTACTTGAATATATTACTTCTTTCATACGTAATAACAAGTCAAGAACACAACTTGTGATGAGGAAACATATGATATCTACTTGTTCCATTAAGTTCAAATCCCTTGCATGTTACAAGTGTCAAAGAATCTACATATTAACGATTTCATCCAAGGATCAAACCCCACATCAAAATATTCATTTCATGTAAATTCCACTTACCAAAAATTTATTCAAACTTTTACTTTAATTTTGATTTCATATAAATCCAACTTTCCAAGTATTTTATTTTCTTCAAGGCAGACTTAAATCTTTTCTCTTCTATGTCGAATAAACTATAATATTGAATTTTACAATGTATAAAAAATTAATGGAAATTTCTCTGGTTCATTGTTATCAGCTTTGACTTTTTTGCTTCACTTTGCTATTATGATATTTTGTTTGCATCTACAACAATTTCCAAGGACTTATTTGCATCACTGTTCTATAATGATATTTTTTTCATCTTAAATATTTTTCATTCTGATAACAATATTGCTAAAATGTAAAGACATGCGCAGTTGGAATATGGCCAAACGACAAGAACACTTTCAAGACATAACAATTGACTGATATAAATTCTGACAACTACCCATGATGCATTCCTTGGATTTATTCAAGTAAAGTGGGGCACAGTATATAGTGGCCCGTGGTCATTGCACTGTAACTACGATAATAATTTGGATGATATATTACAATAGAGTTAGTAATGGAAACATGGGCGTTGTTGAGGGATCAATATTATAACATGTTCGTTCATATTGGGAGTTAAAATTTTTAAAAATTACAAAAAAATACATTGACCTTATATTAAGGGTATAAGGGCTTATTTTACATATTATATAAATACCCTAATATGGTGGGGGATTTTTTATTGCAAACAAGCCATATGTGTGCCATATGCACATGGGTTTCATGAAGGGAGCATAGGTATTTCCATTGGTTTTCGTGGTTTTCAGACTCTTGCAACTCGGAGTTCATTCTTGCCTAAGGTTTACCCTTTAGGGCTCTACTTAGTGCTTGTGCATGAAACAAGGGCTCAGTTCTTTTGCTCATTTTCTTTGGAGGTAGTGGCAGAGGTAGCATAGGGATTTCCATGCATTTTCGTGGTTTTTAGACTGCTTGTAGCTCGAAGTTCATTCTCTTTCATAGGTTTTACCCTTCAAGGATCTGCTCAATGCTCATGCCTGAAACATGGGCTGGGTTCTTTTGCTCATTTGCTCTAGAGGTAGTGGAGGAGGGAGCATAAGGATTTCCACGGGTTTTCATGATTTTCAAATTGCTTGTTGCTTGGAGCTCATTCTCTCTCCTAGGGTTTACCCTTTAGGGCTCTTCTCAGTGCTTGTGCCTGAAACACGAGCTGAGTTCTTTTGCTCATTTTCTCTGGTGGTACTTCTTTGCTAGATTTATTACTTGGAAAACATGTATTCAACACCTCGTGGCTATGTTTGGAAGGGTTCAGCCCTTATTTTAACTATCCATGTAAATTTTGTCTCTAAACCATAACTCTTCCCACTCTCCTCTTTCCTAGGTTTTACCCTTCAGGGATCTGCTCAATGCTCATGCCTGAAACACGGGCTGGGTTCTTTTGCTCATTTTCTCTGGAGGTAGTGGAGGAGGGAGCATAAGACTTTCCACGGGTTTTCGTGATTTTCAAACTGCTTGTAGCTTGGAGTTCATTCTCTCTCCTAGGGTTTACCCTTTAGGGCTCTTCTCAGTGCTTGTGCCTGAAACACGAGCTGAGTTCTTTTGCTCATTTTCTCTGGTGGTAGTTCTTTGCTAGATTTATTCCTTGGAAAACATGTATTCAACACCTCATGGCTACGTTTGGAAGGGTTCAGCCCTTATTTTAACTATCCAAGTAAAGTTTGTCTTTGAACAGTAACTCTTCCCACTCCCCTCTTAGCTATTGAATGTTTATATTCCTATCATTCTTTTTCTGAATAATTTGTCTCCCTTACAACAGGTTAATGTGGAATCGGGTAAGGATCCGTAGCTGTGTAAACTGAAGTGAGTTTGTTTCTTCCAGGTAAATCTTGTCACCTACAAGAAATGTAAATCTCTCAAGGTTATTGGATAAACTCAATGGTGAGTGGAGAAATTTAGCTTTTATATACTGGTGCGAACAGTGTTCGGGTTTTTTCTTGTCCTCAAATTTTATATGTTTAATTGAAGGGGTTTGTCCATCCCGCTTCATCATAGATGTTGCTTCCTCTTTAACCTTATCAACTAGAGCATAATATATATGTTGCTTACATTCCCTTTCTTGACCAATCTTCTCTTCATCATCCACCAAATGGGAACACACGTTGTTGTTTCACACCCATAACAATAAAACCTCTTATGTTGTTGAAGGAAAGATCTAAGTGGGCTATGCTACATAATCAACTAACTAATTGTCGATTTTTCTTCAAACCATGGACATGATAGACATTCATGAATGAAAACCTCTTATATTTAATTCGAACCAACAGACTTATGTTCCCTTCAACTTTGTATTCTTAAGTTTTCCACTCAACATAACAAAATTAGAGTTTAATATGTCCTCTACAAAATTACATTCCAATATTTCTGATTAGGAAAATGTTGCGTTGAGTCTAAATCAAGTACATGTTTGTTTTGATCCCATTGAATCCTTTATCACGAGCCATAAAAGCACAAAACTTGTCTTTCTCTTTATGTTCAACTACATTGAATTGTTTCTTCCTAAATTGATTTCAGAAGGCCTTTGGCTGTGTTTTTTTAGTTCCACAACCATTTCCTAAAATATTTGGTTATGCCTTTGCTTGCCACAATAAGAATAATTTATACCTTTTCCAAGTTTGAGCATCTAAATTAGTACAATTGTTCATGTCTTCATGCTTTTCTTCATATTTGGCAACCTTGCATTTTCCCTTGAACTTTGTTGATATGGCCACTTCTAATTTTCCATTTACACTGATCCTACCAAATTGCATTTTCCACCCGTCGTTGCACAAAATTTTGTTGTTCAACAGTGTAAATGTTGGATCTATATCTCTAGAATAAATGAAGATAAGCCCTTTTTATATTTTTCCTCCCCATGTGCTTTCTTGGGTGGCAACATGGGATGATATGATCATGGTCTGACTTTAGTGTTGAGAATCGAAAGAATACTTCCATCTACGAGCTTGTCTCATATGTGTTTCCTTTTGGATGCAGCATCAAACATCCCAATATGCCCAAAAAACATCAACAAACATTTTGCATAATGGCGGTTGGCTCTTCAAAGTTATTATTACTAGATCCTTCCGTTCTATATTTCTATATATTTAGTTCAATTGATCTCTAATATCTTTAATTTTCAATAAGTGATCTTGAAGAGAATCCTAGTCCTCCATCTTTATTAGAAACGATAAATTATTTAAGAAGAATGCACTTGCTTTTGTTTCATATTTCGTGTATGTTCTTCATGTCTCAAAATTTCAAAAGCATCATATTGTCTTGAACAAGGGAACTAGAACATCTCATTGGCCACTAGGAGATTGATCAACATTACCATCTCATGATTTTTCTCATCTACTTGGCTTGACCTCTTCATTTCATGATTTTTCTCATCATACTTGGCTTGAACCCCTTTCCTTCATTTGATTTAGGTCATGGTTTTTAGAAATTTAGAACTGGATAAACTGGATCATAACAATTTGGGACTAACCTATTTTGCGGCTTTTCCAGTAAAAATGGTTGTTTGAATTAGTTTTCACTGGGTTTTTCTTGAATCCGTAAAAAATATGTAAGAACTGACTGGTTATCAGTTTGATTGGTTTTGCATTCATGCAATGCCACCCACCAAAAATATGAAGAAAAACCCATGACTACCCTAAAACTTAGTTTTCATCTATTTAATGATAATCCATCTATCTTGGATGGACTTGCAACCAATTTCACTTGTGGACATTGGTCTTGGACCTTCAAGGGTATTGAGTCAAGATGTTGGGCATACCCATGTAGAGAATGTAGAGGATATAGATATACTTACATGTTATATACATGAGGAAACTTTGCATATTTGGTGCTTAATGGCTTGGATTTACATTGATATACATGAATATATATTTTAAAATTCAAACTTAAATATTTTATGTATTTTTTTGGTCCACTGGTTTTTTTCTTGGGTCTGATCCAATTGTGAGTTTGAGACCCTGTCACGATTTTGATGTTGACCATTTTAGTTCTAGTTTTGATAACATTGATTCAGGTTGCAACTCCTTCCCAATACTATTCATTGAAAACATTTGTATTGAAAAAGCACCATTGCTTCCAAGAGATAAAATTTTTACCTTAAACTTCTAATGTTTTCCCAGCATGATATGGTATAAATTAGAGAGTTTCAAATGTTTAAACACACCAAACATGTGAATTTTACCTATTTATACTTTTTGAACATTTGACAGCTATATTGGTGTCTCACACACCAATGTTATTAGGTACAACCATACTGCTTGTACTGATTTTAATAACAACACAAAATTTGAGCCTTCAACTATTGCAATCTGATATACACAGTTTGAAAAAAACATTTTTTGGAGAAATGTTGTAATTTTTGTTCTAATACTTGTTGAAATAAGTGAAAATCAGAATTATGCATTGCTTACTTTGGATTCTTTGGATATCTTAAGACATTTTGATTTTTCACATGTTTTGGTTTTAAAATGTGCCTTTTGCGTCTAAATTGCATTGCTTTGTTCATTTTTGCTACTGAATTGTGCTCCTTTGTTTACTATTATAGCTCTCGTTCCTCGTTTACAAGAATATTTGTGGCCTATATTGATTTCTCATGTCTTTCCCTGCGCTTTTCCTTAGTCTTTTTATGGTAGCACCCAATTTCATTGGCACTTTTGTGTATGTTGGCCTGCAAAGTATACCCTTTCCTTTGCACAACAGGTTGATCCTCAATTTTCCCTCTGTAGATGCATGATAGATCGACTCTCAAAATTGTACCTCAAGTTGGTGACTTTGTTTATTTGAACACAACATTTTTCTTATCATCGTCTCCTTCATCTATAATGTGGGGCGAGTTTGGGGTGCTTCCCATTGGCATATGCTTTGTCTCCATCTCGAGCCCTGGTCTTCTTCCAATGATGTCCAACTTGGAGTCAACAAATTTGATCTCCAACCTTGTATGTTTAAGAGGAGCCAGTTCCTCTTTTAGCTCTGCTATTTGTTTATCTCAGTAAACCATAGTGATTTCTAGCAATGATTTTGAGAGTCCAATATAGGTAGAGTAGGCGAGTTTGGGGTGATTCCCGAGGGTGGATTCCTCATCTCTAGCTTGATCCTCAGTCTTCTTGCAATGTTGTCCAACTTGGTTTCACTAAATTTGATCTCCAACCTCATATGTTTCAAAGTAGCCAGTTTCTCTTTCATCTCTGCTATTTGTTTATCTCGGTTAGACATAGTGATTCCTAACAACGATTTGAGGGTCCAATAGAGGTAGAGCGCTTTATGGTACAAATCTATTTTGGATCTAGTATTGTTGGGGTCTGCAATCCAATATACCAGAACCTCACACTCTCGACCTTTTTCCTGGGAAGAGTACCCCACTTGAATTTTCTTCTCAGCTTCCCCTATCTTCCTCTTAACGAGCTGAGTAGTATGCTTGTAGTAGATGATAGATGCTTCCATTGCCTTAGAAAATTCCCTGTATGGTTCTAGTTCCTTGGTTGCAACTTTACCCTTCTCTGCTCTTATCTTTTTATTCTTCGCCTCTTCCCTCATCTTGATACACTTCCTTCCCTGATCCTTTTCAACCTATGCACCCTCAAATTTCTAGTTACCAGCTTTTGCAACAAAAAATTGGGTCAAACTGGGGGGACAAAGGATTGGGCCTTCGAATACCCTCTCCACCCTCCTTGATGATAAACCTCTACGTGAGGTGCCATAATGGTCACCCACTTCACATACTAAGAACACTCCCACTCACGGGTGCAATCCTCCTTCACCTTCTCTGCAGCTTGCTTGGACTTGATGGAACTTCACATTTTATCATTCAGCAGGTCCTTGATTTGTAACGCTTGCATTCACAGCATCCTTTCGAATCACCTTTTGTTGCGTGGGGCTTCGAGCCTGCCTTCTTGTTCTTTCGCCAACTTGTGGCCACCTTTGCACCCAATGTGGGGGTTATACTTCAAAGTTTGATTGACTCTTAAGTCATTTATTAAAGTACATTTAATGTACACCTAAGTTTAATTATGTCATACACTAAAGTTTAATTATGAGTAAAAATATGATTCTATAAGGAAAAAAAAAGAAATGAAAAAAACTAGTAGGGCTAAAATACAGAAGTTGACATCTCATAAAAACAAAAACATGCAGTTTTCAAATGTTAGAAAATTTTAAATGTGCATGAACTCTTCAAAATTTTGCAATAACATTCATTTTTCGTTATGAAGCAATTTGAAATATACATCATATAAAACATATCATATAACATTGTGACATATATACAATGTGATGTGATTATGTATGTGTTGAACACAAAAATACAAATAAAATAATATGGTAGATAAATTTTAAATCATAAGTTAAAGATCTGGGCACATGACCTTAGTGTCACTTGTGTGAGTTCAAAAGAAGGTTTAAGTAGCACTTGTTACTCAAATTTAATTCAAATGATAGAAAAGATAAGTTACCAGGATACGTATACAGATTCAGATTCAGATACGGATTTGCTAGATTTTTTTAAACCCAAGATATAGATACAGAGGGGAAACGTCAAGTACAAACAATTATAAAAATATGTTTATAATAAATAGATAAATAGAAAGAAGAAACAAAACTATTTAGGAAACACAAGAGTGGAACTATAAGTTATTACCAAAAAAGAGAGTTCATGTACCATAACTGATAATTTGATAAGTTGTGATATTGATCATTTTAAAAACCATTTCAGCATGAACTTGTAGCAGGTCATAATAGTGTTTTTGTGAGTCACATCCGCATGTCCCTATCAGCAGGGAATAAACTGGTTTTCTTGACCACTATGGGAAATCTACAGAACAATGTAAGTGAAGTGAGGAACAACATAGTACATAAAGATAGATCAGGCCTTGACAACAGACCTTGACCATAAAGGTATATCAAATAAAAACATTGAGAGAAGGCCTTGATATTGATATATAAAATTTCAAGAGCATATCTTGACATAAGGATAGATCATACCTTGAGCAGGAACGAGGTGTACGCTTTTAGTCATTAGGTGTTTAGGGTTTTTTTAATTTTTCATTAAAAAATATTTTTGGATGGGATCAATGGGTCATAGAAGCATTGGAAGTTGCAGGATCCATTTGAAAATTTTAGGATTTGGTTGATTTTTCCTAGGATCTATTTGAAAATTTCAGGTATTTTATTTTATTTTCACAGTATCTGTTTCATGGGACCATGATACATTTCCTTCTGCAGGGAATACATTTCCATAGTGGATCTGAGGCGGATCTATAACACCCTGGTTTTGACCCCGTTTGGATTAAAATTTATATGATTTAAATATTGTATTTAATCGTGGTGTGGAGCAAAAGGAACTTAAACCCCACCATCGATTTAGCGTTTTATGTTTCGGCGATTAAAATCGATGTCGATGGTATTTTGTGCTAGATGACACATTATAATTTTGGACATCATGTAAATATGCAGTTTAATTAAATACCCACAACCATATATGTCAATGCAACATTAAAAGAGATGGGGGCATGATTTCCTAAGGATAAGGTGGGGGGAGATGTTTAACCTTGATCCATTGGGGAAAATCCATGTGTCAAGAGGAGAACCCATATAGATATTAAACATCTTTTTTTATTACTCCCCCCAACCATTAAATTCTCCAGGAGTTAGTTGGGAATTTATTGCCTTGAAGGACGTGAGGCATGGGTAGCCGCAGAGGTGGGTGGAGCCTTCATTCCTGGGTAGGACCTTAGGCCATTTCCCACACGCATGCCCAAGGACGGATGGTCTAACCATATTTTCCCTCACAAGGAGAAGAGTGGATTACTCCCTAGCGGTTGTTGTTTTTTTTCCCTCACACAGGAGCTGATTACTCTCATGCACTGTCAATTTTACTCTCACGTTGTCGATGCTACACTCACACAGTGAATTTTCTCAGTCCACCATCGTCCATCTGCTCATGCATGTTTTAGCAGTCTTCCATCCTTTTTTTTCCATGGCTGGAGTATCAGTTTGGTAATGAACAACGGATTGGGAAGGAGACCATAATTTCTGAGTGGGTGTTGATCCATTTACACGCACGTGAAGCTATTGCTCAGTTGGTGAAATTTATTTTGGTTGAGGGGCTATTTTTCCTCAGTTGGCACTTTTGATTTTGGATCCCATGATGTTTTCCTTCAAGCTAGAACTTATGTGTTCCTTTTGTATTCCTATTTTTTTTGTCTGAACTAGTTTGGAGTGGGATTGGGTCTGAACTAGCTTGATAAGTCTAGTGTAGGAAGGAACCTCACAGACAGATCTAGGGGGATAGTTTTCTTCTTTGCACACCCTGAATAGCACTGGAAAGTGAAGGCATAGCCCGAGGGACTGGGTAGCAGAGAAGGGGATGCTTCCTGCTGTTGGTTGTGTATATTTCCAGGCTAAATCTGGTGTAGGTGTTCATAGCTTTGTGGGTGAGCTCACTAGCATAGTAGTCAGCCTTTCAAGCTTCTCACAGCCAGATAAACCCAACTGTGTTGGCTTGGCTGAGTTTTGTTGTATCCTTGGCTATGTATGATCCTGCTAGTGTTCCCATACTCCTTATGGGAATCATGCCCAGCGCGGGGGTGGCAGTGTTGCTGAGAGATTGATGAGCACACTGGCCTATGGCTAGGTGGAATATTGCAACGACATAGATGGTTGCGGGACAAGATCTTTTCAAGATAAGTATTCTTGTCTATTTTATCTCTACGATTGTATGTGCTTATGAATTAGTATGAACATGATAAATGCTTGAATTTTTTTCTTCGGCTTTATGTTAATGATTTATGCATCTGTGCACGTGATTAGTTCAATGCATTTCATATTATGTTATGGGGATTAGATTGCCTGGATTGATATCAACATAGTCACGTCCTCTCTTCGGTAGAAGGGTGGGGATGTGCCAGTGTGGTGTCAGAGCTCATGTTGCAGATTTGGGCCTCAACAAGACATGAAGAGAAATTGATAGAGGAAGAATTAACCTATGTGGTATGTAGAAGAAAAGAAGCAGACAAAAAAAATTTAAAATTTTTTCTGTGTTGTAAAATTTCACAGATCGGTTCAGTTGGCCAAGTTCTTCCAATACAGTGTCGGCTGAACTGGCTAAGTTGAGTCGATGGCATGTTGATCTGACGAGAAGAAGAACAAAAGAAAATTTTCAAAAAATTTCTAAGTGTTGAAAAATCGGGTAAACTTGGTGATTTTTGATGAGACATCGGTTGAGTTGGGTAGGTTTTACCGACACACATCGAGAGAACTTGGTGAGTTGAGTCGATGACAAGAAAAGAGACAGAAAAATTTTCAAAATTTTTCTAAGTATGGCATGTCGAAAAAACTTTGGGAGTTTTTCTGATGCATGTCGGATGAACTCAGTGAGTTTCATTGATGTGTATCGGGTGAGAAAGGAGAGTTTCACCGATGTGCGTTGGGAGAAAAAGTTGATTTTCGCCAATGCCAAGGAACGAAACAAATATTTCTCAAAATTTTTCTAAGTGTTGAAAATTCCCATATCGGCAAGAAAAGA
Organism: Pseudotsuga menziesii; assembly: GCA_001517045.1. NCBI lineage: Eukaryota > Viridiplantae > Streptophyta > Pinopsida > Pinales > Pinaceae > Pseudotsuga > Pseudotsuga menziesii. The sequence continues at coordinate 408,017 of LPNX010710428.1, forward strand.
TGTGTTTTTTCGATACATGTCGGATGAAATCGACAAGTTTTTCCAATACATTGAAAAAGTTTGATGATTTTTCCAATCAATAAGAAAATGTGAGTTTTGTCTATACGTTGGATGAAATCAGCGAGTTCTACCGACACGTTGGAAGGAAACGACGGGTTTTTTCGGTAGGATGGAAATGATGAGTTTTTCCGACATGTCGGAAGGAAAAAGGTGAGTTGATCCAACATGTTGGAAAACTTTGGTGAGTTTTTCAATGAGGTGGAAAATCTTAGTTGCTCTGAAATAGAGAATTGTAGTATGTTTGCAGTGGGATTGCAGGGGCCAAAAAGATGGGAAAATGGCAGCGTGTTCAAACCTTCTAACTTCAAGAATCAGCAGAAGCAACCATCCCAAGCTGCAAGTAAGCCAACTGGAGTGGTGGGAGAAAATCCAAGAGAACCACTCCAATGTTGAAAATGTGGAGGACCCCACATGTGCAGAAATTGTCCACTTGAGAATGAGAATGCAAGCACAAGTTACAACATTCAAGAAGTAGAAACAGTGGGTCAAGTAGCAAGGGACATCCCTAGGACTTATGCAGCACTGGAGGACCACGAGGCATATCACCAGTCAACTGTGGTTGAAGTTGCAAGTAAGATTGTTGAGCAATCTATTTCTATTTTGATTTACCCTAGTTCTACTCACAGTTACATTACTCCTAGAGTAGTGGAGATGTGTGCTTTTAAGAAAGTAAAGCATAGGAAATCTTGGTTAGTTCAGCTAGCCACTGGAACTAAGAGAAAGGTTAGTGAAATGGTAGAGAAATGTCCATTGATTATGAATGGGTTGGTCACTTGTGTACATCTGAATGTTCTACCCCTTGGTTCCTATAATGTTCTCATTGGAATGGATTGTTTAGAAGCTCACAGAGTAAATCTTAACTATTATAATAAGAATTTTGACTGCATGGATGAAGAAGGGAACCCAAGAGTTGTAAGAGTCATTCCAAAGGTGATTTGTATGAGGCATATTTCAGCAATGCAGTCAAAGAAGTTTTGTAGGAAAGGTTTCCAGTTGTATGCACCTCATATTTTGGAGGCAACAAAGAATGAAAATCCTAGGTTGGAGGACTTTCATGTGTTATAGGAATTCAGGGATGTGTTTTCTGATGTGATTCCAGGGATTTCTTCAAAGAGAGACATTGATTTCATAATTGAACTTCTTCCAAAAGCAACACCAGTGTCCAAGAAGCCCAACATAATGAGTGCACCAGAAATGCTAGAGTTGAAGATACAACTGCAAGAATTGTTGGAAAAGAAGTACATCAGGCTGAGTGTGTCTCCTTGGGGAGCACCGGTTATTTTTGTAAAGAAGAAAGATGGTACACTCAGTTTTTGTATTGATTACAGACAGCTGAACAAAGTCACTGTAAAGAATAAATACCCGTTTCCTAGGATTTATGACCTATTTGATCAAATGAGAGGAGCAAAGGTATTTTCCAAGATTGACTTAACGTATGGTTACCATTAGGTGAGAAACAAGGATGAAGACATTCATAAGAAAACCTTCAGAGCAATGTATGGACATTATGAGTTTGTAGTGGTACCATTTGGTCTCACAAATGCACCAACTACATTTATGTGCCTTATGAATAATGTCTTTAGGAGGTATTTGGACAAGTTTGTTCTTGTTTTCCTTGATGACATTCTTATTTATTCTAAGAATAAGGAAGATCATGAAGAACATCTAATACAGGCATTGTAATTGATCAGGGAGAATAAGATGTATGCAAAGCTGAGCAAGTGTGACTTCTATAAGGATAGGATTCACTATTCGGGTCACATTATCTCAAATGAAGGAATATCTGTAGACCCCGAGAAGATTGAGGCCATAATGAATTGGCATAATCCGATAAATGTGACAGATGTAAGATATTTTATGGGACTTGCAGGATACTATGGGAGATTCATTGAAGGATTCTCTGAGGTTGCACATTCAGTCACTTCTTTTCAAAAGAAGGGAATAAAGTTTGAATGGACACCAAGGTGTAAATAAATCTTCTGGTAGTTGAAGAATATTCTCACAAGTGCACCAATCTTGAAGATTGCAGATCCAGAAAAATATTTTGTGGTGTGTACTGAGGCATGCGGTCAAGGGCTTAGAGGAGTCCTTATGCAAGACAACCACGTGATATGTTATGAGTCAATAAAGTTAAATGAGCATGAGAATAACTATGCTCCTCATGATCTAGAACTTGCAGCCATAGTACATGCTCTCAATATGTGGAGGGATTACTTGATGGGAAGAAGATTTGAGCTAAGGACAGACCATTGTGGTCTGAAGTATTTGTTTGATCAGCCAACGTTAAACGCTAGGAAAACTAGATGGCTGGAATTTTTCTGTGAGTTTGATTTTGAAATCAAACACATAAAAGGAAAAGAGAATAAGGTAGCTGATGCACTCAACAGGAAGGTGCAGGAAATGCATGTGGCATCTCTTAGTATTTTTCAGTCAAATTTGAGACAACATATTGTTAGTCATACTACTGGAGATGAATTGTATGAGCAGGTAAAAGACAAATTACAGCAACAAAGTCTTGAGAAGAGGTATGAGGGATATAAATTGTAAGAAGATGGACTTCTTACTTATAAGAACAAAATCTATATTCCAAATGTAGCAGATTTGAGGAGGGTTGTTATGGATGAGATCCATCAAGCTCCATATTCTGGTCACCTGGGATATTAGAAGACAATTGCTACAGCTAGAAAGCAGTATTTTTGGCCAGGAATGAAAAAGGACATGGCTGAATATATTTCAAGGTGCATGAAATGTCAACAGGTGAAAGTTGAGCATAAAAACCCAGCAGGTTTGTTGCATCATTTTCCAGTTCCAGAATGGAAGTGGGGAGTTATTTCCATGGATTTTATTATAGGATTTCCAATGACTTAAAGACAACATGACTCCGTCATGGTTGTGGTAGAAAATTTTAAAAAGGAATCACATTTCATACCGGTTAAGTCCACACATAAGACTAATGACATTGCAAAAATATTCATGAAGGAGATTTTCAAATTGCATGGATTGCCTAAGGAAATAGTCTCTGACAGAGATGTCAAGTTCACTTCCAATTTATGGAAGGGTTTTTTTCATATTTGGGTACCAAGTTGAACTTCAGCACTTCCTACCATCCTCATACTGATGGGTAGACATAGAGAGTGAATGAGGTGCTTGAAGACATACTTCGCATGTATATGATGGACAAACCAACCAAGTGGGAAGATTATTTACACTTGGTATAATTTGCATATAACAATGGACAGCAAGCATCCTTGGGGATGAGTCCATATGAATCTTTGTATGGAAGAAGGTGTAGGAAACCAGTGACATGGGATAATCTAGTGAACAGGATTGTGCTTGGGCCATAATTTCTTAAGGAGATGGAGCAGGACGTTGTAAAGACCAAGAAGAATCTGAAAGCATCCCAAGAGAGACAGAAAAGCTATGCAGATAAGCATAGGGTGAACAGAGAGTTCAGTGTTGGGGATCATGTTTACCTCAGAGTGAGGGCAAAGAAGAGTTCCTTGAATATTGGAAGTTTTTCCAATATGTCACCTAGATATTGTGGGTCGTTTGAAGTGCTTGAAAGAATAGGGCCAGTTGTATATAGACTTTCATTGCCTGCTAGCACTAGGGATCATAATGTTTGTCATGTTTCATTGCTTAAGAAATATGTACATGATCCTAACCATCTAATAAATTGGGATGTGATTCAGGTGGAACCTAAGGGAGAGTTTCAAATCAGGCCAATGCGCATCCTCGATAGGAAGGTCACCATGCTCCGAAACTGAGCCATAGGACATGTAAAGGTGCAATGGGAAAAATACGGTCCTAAAGAGGATACATGGGAGATGGAGGATGCCATGCAATCGGCACATCCATTTTTGTTCAATTCTGTGGAGCATTGAGGTCAGTACCAGTGAAGCATTTTGTTCAATTTTGTAAAGCACTGAGGACAGTGTTGTTGAAGGGGAAGGGGAATGTAACACCCCGGTTTTGACCCTATTTGCATTAAAAGGTATATGATGTAATTATTGTATTTAATCATGGTGTGGAGCTAAAGGAAAAAACCCCACCATTGATTTAGCATCTATGTTTCTGCGATTAAAATCGATGCCGATGGTAATTTGTGCTAGCCAACACATTATAATTTTGGACATCATGTAAATATGCAATTTAATTAAATACCCACAACCAGCTATGTCAATGCAACATTAAAAGAGATGGGGGCATGATTTNAGCCATTAAATTATCCAGGAGTTAGTTGGGCAGTTATTTCCTTGAGGGACGTGAGGCATGGACAGCTGTAGAGGTGGGTGGAGCCGTCATTCCTGGGAAGGTTTTTTAGGCCATTGCACACACGCATGCCCAAGGATGGAAGGTCTAACCATATTTTCCCTCACGAGGAGAGGAGAGGATTACTCCCTGATGGTTGTTTTTTTTCCTCACGCAGGCGTTAATTACTCTCATGCACTATCAATTCTGCTCTCACACCGTTGATGTTGCACTCACGTAGTGAATTTCCTCAGTCCACCATCGTCCATCTACTCATGCACATTTTAGTAGTCTTCCATCCTTTTTCTTCCACACCTAGATGATCGTTTTGGTAATGCACAACGGATTGGGAAGGAGACCATGATTTTTGAGTGGGTATTGAGCCATTTACACCCATGTAAAGCTATTTATCAATTGGTGAAATCAATTTTGCTCCAGGGGATGTTTTTCTTCAGTTGACACTTCTGATTTTGGATCCCATGATGTTTTCCTTCAAGCCATAACTTGTGTATTGCTGTGTATGTCTATTTTGTTTTGGCCTGAACTAGTTTGGAGTGGGATTGGGTCTAACATAGCTTGATAAGTCTAGTGTAGGAAGGAACCTCACAGATAGATCTAGGGGGTTGGTTTTCTTCTTTTCACACCCTAAATAGCACTGGAAAGGGAAGGCATAACCCGAGGGACTAGGTAGCAAAAGAATGGTACACTTTCAGGTGTTGGTTTTGTAGATGTTTTAGAAGCCAGGCTATATCTGGTGCAAGTGTCGATAGCTCTATGGGTGAGCTAACTAGCTTAGTAGTCATCCTTTCCAGCTCCTTGCAACCTGATAAACCTAACTGTTTTGGCTTGACTGATTTTTGTTGTATCCTTGGCTATGTATGAGTCTACTAGTGTTCCCTTATTCCTTGTAGGAATCATGGCCATCTCGAGGGTGGAAGTGTTGCTGAGAGATTGATGAGCACACTGGCCTATGGTTGGGTGGAACATTATAGTGACATATCTGGTTGCGAGAGAAGCTCCTTTCAAGATAAGTATTCTTGTCAATTTTATCTCTGCGATTGTATGTTCTTATGAATTAATATGAACATGCTAAATTATCGAATGGAATGTATTTTGCTTCTGCTGTATGTTGATGATTTATGCATCTGTGCGTGTGATTAGTTCAATGCATTTCATATTACGTTATGGGGCTTAGATTTCCCAAATTGATAGTAGCATAGTCGCGTCCTCTCTCTAGTAGAAGTGTGGGGACATGATAGGATCCGATCCGGATATGTATCGGATACATGGATCCGTGGATCCTACACACTGGGGTGGTGGATCTGGTAGCACGCTAGAAAAGGGAACAATCTACATTCATTCAAAAAATTAATGGAAAATTTTGTCACAAATTTATTTAAATAACTTTTGTTTTAAGGTGTATAAGGTGTATTTTCTATACTTTGTCTTGCTATGCAAAATATTTCTTTTGTTTAAAGGTGTACGTTCTTTACTTTGTCTTGTTATGCAAAATCTCTCTCTTATGCCATTTGAGTTTCCATTTTTTTTTATTAGTTATATTTATTTATTTGAAAGATCATATGGGTTGAATGTTCACAAATGTGGTTGTTGTCTTGTGATGGTAAAGTTGCAGATAATATGAGCTATTATAAGCTATGTTTCTATTCTAGTTCTACTCTTATATTAACAATTAATGAATAGTTGAATTGCTAACATTAAATTACAGCATGAGTATTAACGGTTCTAGTTTAAGTTTTTCTCTTATATTAACAATAATTTTTTTTATGAACAGTATTAAATTGTTAATAGTTAAACTATAGCATGAGCATATAAAAGGGGTGCTCTCTTAAGTTAAATGTTTAAATATATCTTTGCACACATTGTAACATTTAATTGATCTTTAAAAGTTTAAAAGTGTAAATATGTCTAAGCATTTAGTTAACTATATTGTATGTGTACTATGCTGAATATTTGCCAAATTTTGAACTCTGTGTGAATTTTTGTACATGAAAGTCCAATTTGGTCGAATCTAGATACCATGTCAAAGATCATAGAATATTTACCATAATTGCAATATTTCAACAACTAATATCACCATATAATGTCACTAGGTTCATATGACCAGATTAAATTCCCCAGCTGTTGGTTTTCTTGGTTTATGTCTTATCTATGAATTTTTCTTTCCTAGGGTTTCTAGTTTGGTGCAACAATCATACGATACTCATACCTAATTAATTCAATTTCCAAATATGCGTCATTGACTATTTCACACCTACAATAAATACAATTAAGTACTAAAATATGTAAATGGGTAAAAGTGGGAAAAGGATCTGGAGGAGGGTGCTAAGGTAGAAGTCCTAGAACAATACTAGAAAAAATATGCTCCAACCCAAGGGTAGCTTGTAGAAAAGAGCTTCCCAATTGCTGATTTTCTTTGTTTTTGTCTTATCTATGACCTTTTCTTTTCTTGGGTTCCTAATTTTGTGCAACAATCATACCTAGTTAAGTCAATTTCCAAATATGCCTCATTGGAACCTACATGCCTACAATAAATACAATGAAGTACTAAAAACTGAAATGGTTAAAATCGGGAAAAGGATCCCAAGGAGGGTGCCAAGGAAGAAGCCCTGGAGTAATTATAGGGAAAGATATTTTCCAATAAAATGCCACTCGATAGCTCTACTAACATCCAAGGATCATAAAAAGTGGGGTGATGTTTGGGTTGGTTATGGGATGGGGTCTCTGAATTCTGTGATGTCTAGTTAGTTGATCTCTTAGTGGAAATTTGGCAAGGTCTCATGTGACATGAACAATCTAGTGGTTGAATGTAGGAAGTGATGACAACGAAAGGCCTACCTTTGAGGATGGTTGTTGAAGATGTAGCATCTCTTGAAGGAAAATGGAAACACATCCATGGTCCTCACATTTAACATAAGTCCTCAATAATTCATTGATATCTCTAAACAAACAGTGTTACTGAACAAGAATATCATAATAAAGAGGGCATATAAAAATTAATGATCCTCAGACTTAGTTTCCAAATACAAATTCTACGAGTGGAGTGCTCCCTTGGAAGATGACTATCAATCCCCATATGTAGCCTGATGGGAACAAGTCCAAAGTTGTGCTTGAAGTACACTCAAGATACATGTTGCAGTATAATATACTTTAAGGTGTGGATGGGGCTGCCTTGAAAATACGAGTGGAAGTAGATGAGAAGTTTTGGAGCTTGGGTCTCCTTTGCTTTGGTACATGTGACTTTCAAAAATATTTGTATATCTCCTTAAGAGTAATTATCTAAAGAGGGGTGCTTCTCTATGTCTATATTGATATATAGAAGAAGGTATGTGACCCTAGATTAGCGATTTCTAGCTTCGAAATCCATTGCTAACAAAGCTACTGTGAGAATTGGAGAGCTAGGCATGGATATATATTTGTGGCCACTGGCCAGCCATGCATTGTATCTTGCCATGGTCACAACGTGAAAAGTCATTGAATCAAAGGGAAGGTGAACACCAATCTTGGCTAAGATCACAAAGATAAGAACTATTTTGTTGGTGCTGATATACAATTTTTCTTAACATATTAAGGAGAAGCTTACCAATGTCGCTCCAACGTATTTTCCTCATATGGGATCTCCACATCATACATACATAAAGAAGAGAATGGGTCACCAAAATGTGGAACATGTGAATCTGAAGCCTAATATCTTGGAGCTAAAGTTGAGATTGAAAACATTTTCTTTGCCTAAGTTACTAGTGCTGCATGCACAACATGATTCTTAGTCTTGCTTTTGCCTTTGGATTCATGTTAAAACATGGGATAGAGAATACCACCCTGTATACGTGTGAGATGATAATACTTCCACTAGCATTTCTGTTATAGGTGAGGATTGTAGAAGATGCATACGTTTTAGATGTGGTTTATACCATGATCATGAAAAAATGAATTAAAATATCTAGTTGCCTTTAAAGATCCACAAGTTTGTCAGATAGTAGATCATTGCATCATCAAACAACAAAATTTCATTGGAAATTTGAATGCTGGAGTTTTAGTTCATTTCATGCAGGGGACATCCTATGCCTGGTTTTTTGTCTTGTGTTCCAAGTGTATGCATGTTTTTCAGTAGAAGGAAATTTATAAGACTAGCTAGTTCCGCAATATCTTAAAGGAGACCCGAAGATTCAGGGTATCAGTTTATGAGATTGAGATTCAGGGTGATTCAGATCCAAATTCAGTCCCTACTCCCTAGCAGGCAGCTAGGAAGATGAATGGAAATCCATCTGACACACATAGGAAAAAAGACCAGTTTCAGAAAGAGAAACTTGCGCTATGTCATGCAAACTCACCTGCTAGGAAGATGAATGGAAATCCATCTGACACACATAGGAAAAAAGATCAGTTTCAGAAAGAGAAACTTGCGCTATGTCATGCAAACTCACCTCCTTCAAATAGATGCAACAAAATCCATGTGAAATGCTACATGGAAAGGCCTAATCAACTACATTGCTCTCAGAAGAATAGAGTGGATCGTACACCTAGTCATCCAAAAAGAGGCAAAAGTTACATTCCTCCTTCCTTTCATATTCATTTTGGGAGAAGATGGAGAAGTCTACATGCCAGGCCCCAGGATACATGTGCGTAGAACATCATGCATGCTGGTTTGCTACCCCACAGAGATGAAGGTTGCAGCAACACCTTTTCAATTTTTTTTAACTTGAATCCTGATTCTACCTGCTTAGTTTGAGGGGGGGATTTTTTCCCATGGGGTTTTTTACATGTTTCCTTGTATTAAGCAATTACTTTGCTTTAGATGTAATGGGTGACCTATGGTCTTAGTTACCATGTCCCACAAATTTTCCAAGTTAGCATTCAGGGGAGGTGTTAGGATTATAATCCTCCCTTGTCCAATTTGGTCAATTATGTCTAAATTAGGAGTCTTTTCAGTCTATATTTAGTCACTAGCATCATTGGGTCCNGCGCCACATGTACCGGTTACTAGAGTGTGGGAAATACTAGTTGAGGATAAATTCCACTAACTGCACTTACATGCATTAGTTTAGGCATCTCCTAGACCAATACCTACAATTTAGGAGCCACTGGGAGTGTCATAACCGACCTCCTTCAATTGAGTTCAGCTAGTTACTAGTTAATCCTAGTTAGGAGTCAATTACATCTAGTTACAATAAATTAGCACCAATCATTGATTAACTGCATGTGGGAAGGCACCTTTCCTCACCTACCACATTCAGTTAGACTAGTTAACTGATTCTAACTATCTGAGGCGTTGATTTAGACAGCTGGAGCTAACTAGTTAGGCTCTGATAGTGATTTAGACATGTCTAGTTATCCATTCAGTAAGGTTGAGTCAATAAATTCAAATTCCTCTCTCATGCATTCTAATTCACTGGTTATTAATACCAGTGTATTACGTTGTAATTATTATCCAATTAATTTTTATTAATGAAAGCATTACACAGCTACAAACCACCTTTTGCACTGTTTCATTCTTCAATTTCGAGTAAATTTGTCTGATCTATTTTGTGAGTTATGTGTTGATCCATAGATCTATGTGCTCAATTTTATACTATGATGCTATGTTGGAATACTTAACTTGTTTTCTTTGCTGAATATGTTTGCATCCTAAGTAGTCCAACCTTGTTAAGTTAGTTTTCAATAAGGATGGAAGGACAAGTAAATCTATTCACCATCGATAAGTCAGATCATCAACCAATGTAGTCCAACCTAGTGCTTCCCCATGTGGGTCAACTATAATGCTTGTACCCAAGAAGGATGGAACTTGGTGGATATATGGTGTCTATAAGGTGATGAAAATAATTTTCATCAAGAATTGAGGATTGGATGATCACTTATAGAGCTAGTGTCTCTAAACTTGAAAAATAGTCATTATCACCAAGGTTGGGTAAAGGATGCCTAAAAAGCAACCTTATATTTTGACAAAGCATTTGACCCATGACAAAGCATTTGACCCATGATAAATCATTTGACCCATTTGAAGAATTGGTATGTTGTAGGAAGGAATTGAGAAACTATGCAGTCAAGGTTATTCAGTCAATGGTTCCCCCTCTTTCTATTGCATATTTTGGTGTGGATCATTTTGTGGTGAAGGAGGAAGATACAGTTAAATAGGAACCAACTCAAGCACATAATCAATCATTTATATATTTAAAAATATCATTTAAATAATAAAAAAGTATACACTTTAATTAATATAAATAAAATATTTTAATACCATAACTTAAAAATCCAGTTGCAACTATCATAACTAAAAAAATACAAATTTTTAAAAAATTAGATTTCTCCACTTTAAGTCATCTCCATTCCAATTTAAAGTCATATCCTCTACACATATTATGGAACTCCTACCTATGGAAAAGTAACTTCGATTAGGACATCAAAGTTCTAGGTTTTTTGTAGGGGCAGTGTAATTTTTGTCGCCAAACAATTTAAAAAAAAAACTCTTCAATTAATCATTTGGTAGTGGCAAAGGAAATTTTGATATAAAGTCAAGTTGAAATATTGGTGTTGGTATATGAAATCCTGATATAGAATCAATCTGACAATGGTAGACCAAATTAGGCTTTCTGATGATTTTGACAAAACTACAGCTAGTGCAAAGTATTAGATAAATTTCCCTAATGCTTGACACAACTACAACCACTTGCACATGAAGTTAGATAAATATCCTGGATGATAAAAAATCCTTCTCAAGTCATGGAACAAGGTGTTAAATGTAGTTATGATAGTAGGATTGGTGTCAACAACGTGATGTTAATTTAACTCCCATATACCTCAAGGTCATCTTGGTAAGATTATCATCAACATCTCTAATGTTTGTGTGATGGGATACCCACTTAGGTGGTACGAAATCATCACATAACTAGACTTTATAGAAACCTCCACAACAACTTCTTGCACATCTATATTTTCCTTTGAAATTGCAAGCAAACACTGAAATATTTTATGCCATTAACTGATTTTTCTCTAGGAAAATATTTTATGCCATTAACAGATTTTTTATCTTTTTTCATCTCTTGTTTTGATCACCTTTTGATTGTCTGCAGGTATGTTGAAGTTGACTCATCAATTTGGGGAGGGATATTTGAAAAATCCATTAACAATAAAAAAAAATTCAAGGTGTTTCATCCCAATGGTAATATTTCTTCATCCTTGTTAGAGATTTGAATTGAAAGTTCATACCTTGCTTCCTAGCTCTTTGTTTCATTAATTGCTCTCTAGGGAAATATTCTATGCTATTAACAGAGTTTCTATGTTATTCATATCTTGTTTTGATCACCTTTTTATCCTCTGCAGGTACGTTGAAGCTGACTCGTTAGTTTGGGGAGGGATATTTGAGAAAACCATTGACAATACATTTTGTTTCAAGTTGTTTCATCCCGATAGTAAGATTTCTTCATCCTTTTTAGAGATTTGATCTAAAATTTCATACCTTTATTCCTAGCTCTTTGTTTTATTAATTTGTCTCTAGGGAAATATTTTATGCTATTAATGGAGTTTCTATTAACTAAATGGTACACATGGATGGAAATGTAGATGGATCCAAGTGATGTTGTGGACTTCACAATTTATATTGGTGAAGAGAATTGTGCCCTTGGCATAGTCTAGTGTCGAAAAGGTTGTACATATGCTGATATACATTATGAAATTGTGGACGATGAAATCATTGAATATACTTTTGATTTTAATTGTCCCAATTGGAATTCCTTTAAATACGAAGAAAGAGAAAAAAGGAAACCTACAACAACAAATATAGGCATTAAGAGAAAAGTAGGCATGTTGGGTGTTGAAACAATCCAATCACATGTAATGGAAGGAACACCAATCTCTGAAAACATTGAAGGGAATGTGGATGAACCTATGCATAAACAACCAAGAGTTGATCATGTGGCTGAGTCAGTGGAACAAGTTGTGCTAGTTGATCCTAATGTATTGGAATCTTGGGAACATAAAGTCAATAGTTTAATGGAAGAGTTTGTCAAGGAGAGTCTAACACTCAAGGTATATTCAGAAAATGGAAAACCTAATATAAAGATATTGTGTGAAATTTGTGGAATTTATTATGGAATGAGGAAAGTATCCTTGGCAGTGCGAATAGTTCATAACTTCAAAAGAAATGATATGAAAATAGGGTCCCCTCAACGTCACATTTCAGTGTTGGGAATTAATGAAATTCCTTCATGTAACAGAGAAGAGACAACTATAATGGATAGAGATCAACTTGAGTTTGATCAAGCAATCAAACTTCTACATGATTTCAATCAAAATCAAGAGCCTAATTTGTTCAAGGTGGTGGAAGCAACACTTGCAAACTATGAGGACAATAAAAAAGTAAGAGTGGAATGTACACGATGCAATAAATGGTTCTCTTTGGTGCTGACAAGTGGTAATATTGTCAGTTCTCTAAATGAACACATGAAATCAAAGAATCACACTGCTACTACTACGGTTGAGGCTTCACATGATACAGTTGTGTTGAGGAGTGGAACAGTTGGGAGACCGAAGAAGCCTACCAATGAAAAGTCCCAACAAAGTTTGACTAAGTTCTTGATCCTATCACTACCATCACCATTACATGGGGCTTCTACAAGTTCACATGCTTCTACTTCAGGTGTGTTAATTACCCAAGTTTTAATTTAATTTGAATTTGACTATGCACATTAATTTATTTGTTATTACTTGTCAATAGCAGTTAGTAGATCATCAAGCAATGTGTTTTTTCATCTTGTTCTAGGATAAATACCTCCCCCGATATTATTATGTTCGGGGTATTGGGATCCCTATCTTGAGAGAAGAGGGGAGATATTGGACACAAAGGTTCTAATGGATGACCAACGTGGTAGAAAAATGTGGGCCATAGAGAAACATACCAAGAGAACACTATATTATCGTGGTAGTGAATGTCATATTAATGCTATATACAAACATATTCATTGCAAGAGTGTTTCTAAAACATGAATACCTTTTGATTCATTGACATGCAATTTTTGTAAGATGATACCTAATTGTGATGAATTTCAAATGCGTTTATATTATGAATCAAGGAGCAACATGAAAATACATGGGATAGATATAGGTAAAGGGAGAAGGTTGGACCATTTGACTCAAATTTAACTCAAAATTGTTGCAAGAGATGCAAATGCTACACATAGGTTAACAATGCGATCTCTTTGGTGGGAAAGGACAAAGGTTGGTACATTGTCTATTATAACAAGGTCTCTAAGGGAAAATCTATTTGAATCTGTAGGAAGGAAGGATGTGTTCAGGTTTTACAAGCATGTGTGTGAGGCTCATAAGCAAGGAAAATTACAAGGTAAAGATGTAGTTTGTGAATTTTTTCAAGATATATTTCACAACCTGGTTCATTCAAATTCGCGTAGAAGGTATAGTGCATCCACTCAATCCATTTATGAGATGATTAAGTTATGGGGAGGTCCTAGATTCAATAGCTTTATTGGATTGAATATGGATGGCCCTTCAATATCTACGACTTTAAGGAAAGTCAGAAAATCATTGACATATATCCCATGGGAGCAAGAGTACATTTTTGAGACAATCAGAAAAGTTTATGCTTTCTATAAAGCCAAACATGGTATAGAGGGACCAATTCCCGTATGCTTTGTTGAAGATGAAACTGTTATGAAAAAATATGTCAGGTGGGTAGCAAAAATTAATACATTGGTGGGTTTTTGTGGTAAGAAAGAGGAACATAAGTGCCAGTCACATTTGTTGGTGACAGTTGGTGAGGGTGCTACAGGTTATGAGATTATTACAGATTCATTCAAGAATTGTGTGATTGGCCATTATGCATGTGTTATTATTGCAAACCCTTTACATGAGAATCTTTCTCATTTGGTTGTGGTTGTTCATCCAATGTGCAACAAGTTTGATGCAAATTTTGTCCATCGACAATGGGAAAAAGTAGAAGACCTATGGAAGAAACATGTGGAACATTTTTTAGGACCTATTATTGGTCATTCCTCAGATGGGGATAGTAGGAGGAGAATGCTTATTCCAAAGTATTATTACTCAACGACATGCATGATAGTATCAAATTCCCTGGGAAGGGTGGAGGCTAGCAGGGTTGTATGATGGCTTTAAAGTAACAGGACTTCATGACCAAGATTACAACCACAATGGAAAGAAGCTAGTGAATCCTTTGTTTAGTGGTCGACGAGATCTGATTGTTGGAGAATAGTTTATTAGTTTTAACCATGTAATAATGGTTTATAACAATTTTAAAGTGGATGACCACAAGCTTAAAATTCGGGATATAGAGAGGATTGATCGCCAAAACTGGGTTTTAGCACAACGCATTTCTTCAAGGTCTGTCCAGAGGTGCTTGAAGGAAATGAGAAGTACAGGTGGCGGGATAGAGAGGGCATTGAGTACAGAGACTTATCTAGCAATTGTTGCTGACTATATTGATATTTTTGTGTCTCCTAGTTTGACTATTTGGGAAAGACTACAAAATTCTTCAAGAGTGCATCATTTCTTCACGTTATGGCTATGATGGGTCAGATAACAAGCAAATACTAATGTCAACATTAATTTCATTAGCATAGAGGCATATCAAGATGTGAAAATTTCTTGCCACTTTGCAATTTTGTTGATGATATTATTTCGTGATCAATACTCTAACTTGCCATGTGCATTGCACCTGACTGGGTCATATGTATGTGAGAACTTCTTTAGAAAAGTCAGTGGCATGGTTGGAGTAGAGAGGGAAAATGATTTCGCTGACTTACTTCATGCTATTGGAACCCTTAATAGAGTTTTTGAAGAAGAATTGAATCCCCATGGGCTTCGTTTCAATAAATATCATAAGAAACAAATGAGTATCTGGAATAAATTGCATCAACAAACAACCAAGGAAGGTGATGTCTTGTCACAATATGACTCAATATTCACAGATAATAAAATTATATAAGCTCTCAAGATAGGATTGGAGGATGCACATGGAATTTTACAAGGTCTTGGCATGCAACCAAAAAGACACATAGAAGATTCTTGGTGGTTTAAACAATGGATAAAGGATCACAATATTCCAACATTCTAAGATGTGGATGAAGTAGTTGATAATTCTCCACTGGGTCCTTCCACATACATATTCCAATCTTCATCTTTTATGGTACTCAATGATAGTGAATCACAAATGATGGAAAGTGAGTGGAGGATAGAGTTGGATGGAATTTTAGATTCTGTTGATGAAAATGTAAACATAACTACAAAACCGGTGGTAGAGCTCAATGGCAAGGACATGTACAAATCTTGTTGGGTTATTAAATTGAATGGAAACCCAACTTTATCAAAAGATAGATTGACTAAAGTGAGGAATGGAGTATACTTCATGCAAGATGAGAGGCCCCCCAAAAAGAATGTTGTAATCAGTTTTGGAATTGGATCAGATTGTGTGGTGTTTTTTGAGAGCGATTCTATAGTTGTAGTTGAACCTACTACAAAAAAGGTGTATCTCAAAGTACAAAGCATGACGTTTCTTCTGGGATTTGGTACACTGGAAGAGTTCAAATAATGAGAAAGAAGGATGTTAATAGGGTGTTTGATTACCATAATGACACTGATCCGTTGGATAGGCCTAAAGGTGTTGAGCTTCAATGTTGTTGGTACAATAGAATAAAGGGGCAACACATGTACAAGCATGATTCGACAGATCATCTATTCATACAACTTGTATCTATTGTAGCAGTGGCAAACCTATCATACAATATCAAGAATTACACATACAAGTTAGAAGAAAGCAACCACAGAATTTTTGAGGATTTCATTAAAATTTTAAATAGGATGAATCTTTCAAACCATTCTAATTTATCTTATCTTTTGTACTACTATCTTATAGCTTATTTATATAGTATTATTTTTTGTATTATCGTTGATTCATTTGTATCAATTTCATACTCATTTGATACTCATTTTAATTTCTCTTATCTTTAGGTGTGATGAATGGTTCGGATGCCGAATGGTTAGGATAACTCTATGTGAAGTTATCAATTGTCAAATATTTCTTTATGCATTCTTGAAGCATGGTTCTTAAGGGTTAATTAACTGTTGGCTAGTTCAACAATTATGTTTAATATTACTTTTAAAAGAATGAAACACATTTTTGTTTGTCAAATTTTGTTGCCCATGCCCATGTTAGAATTTTCATATGCTTTATTTTGTTACTTCAGTACTTAAATGGAATATTTCTTAATGTGTGTTTCTTAAAATGTGTTTTATAAATTTTTTCTTAAATGGAATATCATGTTCTTTAATTTCATCATGTTTGTTGGGAGTTCATATTAACTCATTAGAAAATTGTGATTTTTTTTATTCAAAAGATGGATATGGTGTGGAAATCTCTTGTTATAAAATGCATTGTTGTGCATCGGTTGTGGTTTGGAGTGAGTATGGACATGGTATGGACCTTCCTAATACGGTGATGATAAAACTTATTGTTGTGGTTTGGAACACTTATAAGTTATGGACTATATACCTTGGTGATACCTTGAGAGAGAATATAACAATCTAACCATGAGTTTGAAACCTTCATGTTCTTGACCCCTCTTGTTGACTCTTTATCTTATGTTGACCCATAGAGCAGTCCGAGCCTGGAAACCCAATGATCCAACATGGCTTAAACTTATCTTGTCTAGTTCTTTAAACCCTATGCCTTGATGCTCCTCCCACATGGCCGAAAACCCTGTGCCTTAGTGCTCCTCCAACTTATCTTGTCTAGTGCTTTAAACCCTATGTTTTGGTGCTTCTCCAACATGGCCAAAAATTAAAACCCCATGCCTTGGTCCTCCTCCAACATGGACGAAAAACCTATCCCTTGGTACCTTGAGAGATAATATAACAGTTTGACAAAGAGTTTGACACCTTCATCTTCTTTACCCCTCTTCAATGACTCTTGATCTTATGTTGATCCACTGCGCACTCTGATCTTGGAACCCCAATGCTCCAACATAGCTAAAAACACCAGTATAACCCTTGATTGGTATTTATGCTAGCACTCCCCTACTTACGTTGTGCTTGCGTTGCTTCTTCATACCCCGCTAGTGCTAATGCTCCACCCGCTTTTATGATAAAATCCCCAACATATTATATATTTTTTAAAACCCATAAAAAAACCCCTAGACCCTTAATATGACCCCAATATAATGTTTTTTTAATAATTATGAAGCTCCCATTGTGAACAGATGTGGTATGGTATTGGTCCGTCAGCGACACCCCTGTGGTTTCATAGTTGAGTGGTCTAATATATTTTTTGCATTGTTTGAGTGTGCTAATTTATAAGAAAGCCATGAGCTTTGTATGGGATACAAACAGAGATTTGGTTTGTACACATCTTGTCTATGAAATTTCATCATTACCTGCTATTTTATAGATTGTTGTATTTGGGTCTGCTGCTCCAGTATTTGGAGTTTCATTACGGCTCACTTTAAGCAAACCCAAACACTCATACAGTGAAACAAAGATCTTAGTCCACTTAAACATGCTTAAAACACGAGGATTCCTTGCTCTGTTGCTCCAATAATTAGGGATTCCTTGCTTGTCGACTAGGTAACTGAATTTATTCTCTCTCAGGTATGTCCTTTGTTCTTATAGTGACTTGTCTCTTAATGGACAAGATCTGATCTAAAAAAATATTGTTGAGTATAAGGAAGGTTTCAACCACGTTTCAACTCTCCTAGTGGGTTATTATTTGTTTTCCTTGTACTTTGAGTTAGACACGGGATAGATTTATTACTAATGTTATTTATTATATTTGTATGGTTTTCAACTTTAACACAAGGACCTTGGGGAGTGTTAAAGTTGAAAGAGATGAAAATTATGCTTTAAACTTATCTTGTTTTGTTAAAATGATACTATTTTGTTTCTAGTACTATTTTTTCATCCTTTGTCATGGTTTATGTCTGTTTGAGATGATTTGCAGTTTCTTTGATGCCTATTTATGTATTTCACTTATAGTTCTAATTTCTAAGCTAACTACTTTTTATGGATTTCACTTCTCTTCCTTGTATACGTTGTTTATTTGGTTCTACTTTATATAACTAATGAATCTTATACAGTGATGATAAAAATATATAAAATAGTGTACCTTGAGAGAGAGAAAATAGTATTGGTCTTGATGGTCCTATAAAGGAGTTGCATGTCCACCTTATATAGTTCACCTTGACCTTTTGGGTTTGTGGTTTGTTTTGTTTTGGCCCCCTTGGTTGACTCATGATCCTTTATCTTTCTTGGTCCATAGGTTATGTTTATTAATGTTTTGATACCTTATCTAAGGAGTATCTAGATTATAAATTAAAATTTTAATATAACATGAGAGACATATCCAGTTAGTCACCTGCTGATCAGCGTGACTGAGTTCTCTCCCTCAGCGTCATCTTTGCACGATCTTTGTTGCTGCTCCATGTGATCTCTTGTTGCACCACCCCCGTGATTAGGCTTTCCTTGTTACACCTTCCATGTGGTCACTTTGCACCAACACGACCATGATTCAGTTGGATTGTAGGTCCTTCCCCAGCATTACCGTGGCCTATTTCTTGGGTGGACTGTGGGTTCTTCCATAGTGTAACCGTGAGTCTATTTCTTGGTGGACTGTGGTTCTTTCACTAGTGTGACCATGATTTGTTTCTTTTCACTTTCTTGGTGGACTATGGGCCCTTCAACATGGCCGAAAAACCTGTTCCTTGGTGATACCTTGAGAGGTCCTTCTCCATCATGACCGTGATACGCTTTCTTGGGTGGAATGTGGGTCCTTCACCAGCGTGACCGTGATCTGTATCTTGGTGGACTGTGGGTCCTTCACTAGCATGACTGTGATATTTTTTCTTGAGTGGACTGTGGGTCCTTCCCCAGTGTGACCGTGATCTGTTTTCTTGGTGTACTGTGTGTCCTTCTCCAGCATGACCATGATCTGTTTTCTCGGGTTGAATATGGGTCCTTCCCTAGCGTGACCATGAGGTGACCATGAGGCTGTTTTCTTGTGTGGAATGTGGGGTCTTTCCCAATGTGACAGTGAGTTTCACTTTATGGGTGGACTGTGTTTTTTCAAGCATGACTGTGCAAAGTATGCTTGTGTGTCTCTACAGTATGTGACTGCATCCTTAACCAGCATGACTGTGTGTCCTTTGTCAACATGATTGTACTGGGTATGAATGTGCTTGTTGACTAAGAAGTCTGGGTTAGTATGTGGTCAATATACTTATTCTTTAACCCTCTCTGGATCTCTATAAACGTACGTAATTTTTTTTCTAGATTGACTTGTCCCTTCGGTGACAAGATCAAGCCTGAAAATATGAGTATATGGTTGATTCAAATATTGGTTATGATTATTTACTGTTGATATCTATTGTACATTATTTTATCATGTTCTTACTATACATGGAATTTTATGATTCTCAAGGACCAAATTTAATGCAGTGAATAATGGAGTGTTAAGTTGAAAGAGATGAAAATTATGTTTGTTTATTACAATTCAAATTTAATTATAGAAGTATTGTTCTGAATCTGATTTTATATGTTCATGCATTAATCTCACCAAGTATTCTATTTTTTCCAAATGTTTATATTTCTTGACCCTTTAACAATTGAATCTAGAGTATTAACTTGCTCATGTTTTATTTGTGATATAATTGTAATGTATAATTTCATAAAATAATGTATGAGTGAGACAAGACACATACAAGCTAAGTTTAAAGCATAACTTTCATCTCTTTCAACTTAAGCATTCCCGAATGTGGACTTTAGATACTGTTAATGTTGAAAGAGATGAAAATTATATGTTCAAACTTGTGTGGACTGCACATTATTTTATCTTGTTGTTATTGTACATGGAATTTGATGATTCTTGAGGAACAACTTGAACACAGTGACTAATGGAGTGTTAAGTTGAAAAAGATGAAAATTATGTTTGTTTATTACATTTCAAATTTTATTACAGCAATATTGTTCTGAATATGATTTTATACGTTCATGCATTAAAGTTTACTACTTAAATTAAAAACTCCTCTAACCCTTAAACTTCAACATCAAGTACTTTGGAGACATGTACACGGCATATTCCATGCTTGGTTTTTACGGTTTTTGTTATTTGGATTTCCTATTTATCCTTGTTTGGTTTTATTGAAAAGTATTGGTTTTCTTGAAAAGTATTGGAAGCTTACTTTATAATTTTCTCTTTGCCTTTAATGACACATCTAATTCTCATGTCCGTGATCTAAGAATTAGTGTCTCATGTCCTTGATCTAAGAATTAGTGTTATTATTCCTTTTATGTCAGATATTACTTGTTTACCATATGGCACTTATGTAGGTTTTGAGCTGCAGCTACCAGAACACAAATAGGATATGGATGAGCATACGTATTCCATTTTTTAGATTTCATTTTGGATATGATACATCTGGATATGGCCTAAAGGTGTACTTATTAGTCAGGAAGAAAGTTGATGGTTGCGTATGCACATTATTCAATTTATTGTCTCAGCATGCATGATGAATTTTAAGCACTCTGTTCACTATGCATGGACTTATGTTCCATAATATCCGAGGTATGTGATCTCCATATTCTGTTGAGTAAAGAAGTGAATTAAAGTTGAGGCTTGGATTGTTGAGAATCCACTTTTTTAAGAATGTCACTGTAATATTGTTTTAAGCACTCTGTTTTATTTTAGATGTCTTGTTGAATGTCTTTATTACTATTATATTGTCAGATAACATTTTTATTAATGCATTTTCTTATAATGTGATATTTAGCAGGGCAATTGGTTTTATTACTTTCTCAACTAAAGGACCGATAGTAGATTTCAGAAATCCTGTCAATCACATTGAAGAGCAGAATGTTTCAATTAAGTACTATAACTCAGAGGTAATATTCCTAGAGTCTTTAGACTGTATCCTATTTATGACGATTCTCTTTTAGAAGTAATATAAAAACTGGACTTTTCAGTGATTGGGTTGTCTACTGCTGCGTACTTTTTGTGATACAGATGGAATGCATTTTCCAGAGCTAAGTTAGGCTGATTTGACATGAGTTTCACATGCTCAAATTATCTTAAATATGGATAGCATACATTATGCACTAAATAAAGGAAAATATCAGCTCAAAAATCCCAGGTAGTTCAGACTATATGCCTCCAGAAAGAAGGCATGCATGGGATGAGGCTTATGCTACACTTGATAAGACACTGGGAAAAGAGAGGTATGAAGGTAGCCATCATTATAGAAAGTGATTTGAAGTTTTGGTGATGGTTGGTTGTAGGTTCCCTTTCATCCCTGTTTTATTTTGAAAGTTAGTAGTTACATGTGATTAGCATAGATATTTTTGTACACTTTAATGAAATTATGACTTGATGTATCATCCAAGAAAAGGAAAAAAATATAATTTGAAATGCAACTGAATTAATATAAGACTTACACTTGTCTAAGCTTGTTTGGTTTTTCTAAATGCAACTCTGTAGATAGTGACACACCATCCAATTTAATTGTTGCAGTATCATTTATCTTCACCTTAAATTTTGATGAACCTATCACCTTTTCTAATGAAGGTTCAGTGCCATATTTTATATGGGAAACTTTCTCATGCTTGTGAATAGACAATTGCTTAGCTAATTTCCCTTGGTTAAACTTCTCTGATCCAGACTTCCCATGATCTTTCTTAAGGCCTCTGCTATTTTTATTTGTTGGGGGCGCACAAGATTTATTCACCCTGATTCCCTTTGACTTGTATTCATATTTCTCAGCCTCACCCTTTTGTGCAACGTAAACCTTGATAAGGAGGTGTGTTGATTGAATTGAATTTCCTTGAAGCTAAATTTGAAACATCTTGCTTCTTTGGAGAAGGCAACACTAATGCAGGCATGCTTTATAGCTTTTGTTCTTCCATTTTTGGATCAATCAGTGATTTAGTAGACATTTTAGCATGTGCACTCCTCTCATCCTTATCTCCAATATTCCATTTATACATATGCTTAGAGGACATTGAATCTTCAAACCATGGATCCATCTGCTTCTTCTCTACCCATTTAGTAGGTTCTAAATAAAACCTTATAAAGGATTGATATGAATCTAAAGACACCACAGGTTTCTTGCTACCTCCTGTTTATGTTGTTTCTTTTTGGGTCAATGTGTCTACTTTGACACATTCATCATTTCTTGTAGACACATTCCTCATTTCCCCTAATTGAATTCTTTTCATTATCAAATCATTTAGTATAATATTTTTCATCTACAGAAATCTTGTATGTATCATCATGTCCAGTCACACCAGTTTCCAATGGATCCACTAAAGCAGTTACAGCCTCTGCAACACATATAGACATAGATTTATGATCCCAGTGACGTCGTTTAGAGGAAGGCAGGGAAACTTCATCACTCGGTAGGATACTTCACAAACGATATTTATCAGCCTTTGGTGGAAAACACATAGGCCTTTCCATAAAAATTGAAGACATCTACCCATGTGAAAAATCGCCTTCAGTTTCGAGACTGTTAGAACTTAAGATATTAATAGTTCTCAAATGGCATTCATTTAACCCACAAGTATTATCGGCGATGTCATATTTTATCCATTATTTTCATTGGCACTTTTTATGCCTCGTTTATTTGAGTCTTCTACAATTTTTCTTGGTTTCATCTTCAGCTTCAATTCTTGCCTTTTTTACCAAATAGAAATGTTCATCAAAGTTAAGTCTCCTTACCTTGGTCTGTGTCCTTTTCTTTTGATGATCTACTCGAGATAATACTTCAAGAACATTTTATTCTTCTGTGCAAATATTTAACTTTATTTGATTATCTGATCTCTCTGGTAGAGTTGATTACATTGAATTATGTTTCTTCAATAGCTTTCTTTTCTTCTTCAAAATGGAATTCTGATGCAAAGAAGTGTTTGTAACTACCCTAACTTCATTGTCTTTAGTCACAAATGTAGAAAGCACATGATCTTTGACATTAGGAACATAATTTTCATGAATATTTTCAAAATATTTTTCACCCTTCAAATTTTCTTTACAATTTGAAACCTGAATGCTCTTTTCAGTGTTTCCATGTTTAAAAGAATCAAAAATATTGACAATGTTATTTGTCACTGTTTTTCTACAATCTAGTAACTCACTTTCAGGCACTAATTGAGAACCTCTAATTTATTTTTCCATGCTTTCCCTTTTCTGACCAAACTGTTGTTCACTCATGGTCTTCTTTGAAATAATGCTTGTATCTGGTGATTGTATCCTAATTTCTTCAACATAAGAAGAAAAATTCAAAATATTGCCTCAATCATTATGAATTTTGATTTCACTCTCTGATGACCTTTTAAAATCTCTCTTTGTTGTCTTCAACTCTGGCTCAGTTATTAAAGATACTGCACCAGAAACATCAGACCTCAAATGGTTCTCAAAATGGCTTGTAGGCACTGCCCCAGCAACATTAGACCTAAAATGGTCCTCAAAATGGCTTGTAGGATTCTTTATATTTAATATGGACCTCATATTGTCGTATTTAGATGTTGATAATGAACTGTGCTTTTTAAGCACAACCTGGACTGAATTGAGCATCTTCCTGTCTTTCTTATCAGACGATATTAGGGATGTAGCAAGAAATTTCTTATTCTCACCTACCCCATGTGTCTTTTGCAAATTTTCTTGCCTATGTAATTCCCTCTTAATATCAAGTTTCTTGGAAAAAGTCTCATAATGCATTTGATTAGATGTATCTTTTTTCATTTTCAACATTTCCTCTGAGTCATCAGTTGCTTCTTGGATTTTATCATTTTTTGTAAACTGTACTTTCTCTGCAGAGTCCTTTAATCTTTCATCAATGCATGATATGGATTTCCCATCATCAATCTCTGGCATAAAGTCCTCTCTCTTTGTACCTTTATCATCATACTCCTCACATATCTCTTTCACTACCTGAGTAAAGTCAGTTTCAACCTTTCCTCGACATTTGGCTGACAACTTATTTTTCAACTAAGAGGTGAATGTCTGAATGTCAGTAGTAGCACAGAAACCACTGCAAAAGAAGCAATAAAAAATGAAATCAATAAACCAAAACTTGCATCTGCTTGTAAAAGAAAAACCAAATACTATATTTTGAAGACCAAGGTGACCAACTTGACATGCTAGAGACCACAGATAAGCTTATATGATCAGAGTAATGAATGTACTTCTTGTTGGCAGGGGTTTGGGGTAAGTTGCGCAGCATCGCAGATGTTGCATCAACTCGAAAGACACCATGAAAGACAAAGACAATGACCAAGGCAGAAGATAGACTACTTTTGAATATTGTGTGTCACTTTTTGTACTTTTGGACCATATTTTGTGGATATTGGTCACTAGTTGGTAAATCACTTAGGAGTTAGTTATAAGTGTACCATGAATGTAAAGGTGCAAGCCTATAAATAGAAGAAGAATTGTAAATGTAAAGGATCAAGTGATGAGTAAGAATTGAGAGTTCAAGGCTCAGTTGAATTGTTGTCTGTTTGAATATGTGATTGATTGCTTAAAAGCTAATTTGATAAGGAAGATGTTGATCTGAACTTTTGTCTCTTCCAATCTTTTTGTTCCTGTAATCCTATGGTGAATGCATGCAACATGGATTTATGATGCAATGTTTAATGCTTATGAATGATGTTATCTGTTTATATTTCTTTGCGTAATTAGGATGGTTATTCTTGTGATAAATGAATGATGTGATCTAAATGATAAATGGTTATGCAAATGACTAGATATGATAGATAGACAAATGAACTGCCAATGCTGTTGTAAAGGAAAGTGTCCTATGGCTAGGGTTTAAGAGGCCATCAACGTACTGGGGTTGAAAGAGAGATGCACAATGTTCAGCAAGTATATAACAGCAAGTTTCAAAGATGAGAAAGATCCACACCTGATAACTGAAGGCTGGTCCAAGCTTTCTCTTCAATCCTCTCCTTGCTCCTCTCTCTCCAAGAGACCTGCAAAACAAGTTATACCTTCCTCAAACCATTATGACCACATATAAGACAATGATAATCAAATAAACATAAACAAATGATCTGAATAACATCATCATATGATCAGAAACAGAGATTCAATCACACATTGAACAATGATTTGGGAAGAAGAAGGACATCACATCTTTATTAATCTTGAAAACAAGTACAAGTATACCTTCTCTTCAAGTTTGGCACCTCACGAAACCTTGATCTGGATCTGTTGCTTCTCTTCTCCAAAGAACTCAACCTCCAAGCTCTGCAACACAAGGGAAGACCTCTAGGGCAAAGGTGTAGGCAAAGAGAGTCCCAATTCCTCCAGCATAACAATGCATAAATTCCAAGTCCCCTCTCATGGACCTCCCTACCTCTATTTATATGCTGAAGAAGAGTTAGGGGCGAAGCCAAAGTGGTTACAACTGAAGGAGTCAGTTGCATAACTACCCAAACTAACTCAAAAATGCGTGTTTTTATGTTTTAATGTTGAGAAACAGATGCGCGACTATGAAGGAGGGCAACCCGCGCATGATACGCAAGTTTACACAAGAGAAAACCACGAATATATGCATGCGCGACTTGCAAAACACAAGAGTCGCGAGTGATGCGCGGGTTGCACATAAGGAGAGTCGCGCATACACAAAAAAACGCATTTTTAAGGTATTTCTGGGCATTTTCAGACTTTGGTGTCTTCTGGAAAGTTTTAGCTAACTGAAATACCTTTCCAATGGCATAGAAATGAGGTCAAACAGTGTTACAGAACTCAAGATATGGGTCCTCCAAGATAGGTGTTTTTACAGTGACTTCCATGAGGTGCCGACATGAGACGGAATCATGGGAAAGTGGTCACAGGCAGAGATGTGTCATTTTGAGCTATAACAGATGCCCCCTAATGTGTGAGGTTAGAGGGGAAGATGATAGCCGAA
>LPNX010710428.1:434678-475579 GCA_001517045.1 Pseudotsuga menziesii
ACTGTTTGATTATTGGTCAATAATGAAAACCGTTAACAAACACGAGGGAAACCACCATTAATGAAAATGGTTCCCAAGGTACCTAGTACATTCTAACAAGTGTGATTACAAGGACTTGAAGTCGAACACTTGAAGAATCCATTGAGTAGGAGACATTAAGGTATTCCCAACTACCCAATAGCGAGGGAAAATTGCCATTGAGGACAACAATTCCCAAGGTACTGTCATAAAACTCTAAATCTCATTCCCAGAGCAAGATGTGTTGCAGTCGATAGGAAGAGATCCGTTGGAAGGAAGGCATTAAGGCATCCTTCATCATCCAACACGAGGTAAGTCAAAGACTAATTGGATCTGGAATTGGTACTGAATTTTCACAACAAGGACCACTGAAGACATGATGTAATGAACTGATACCAGGGAATGGCCGACACAAAAAGGTCAAGACAACTGTAGAATGGCCGACAAAGGTTTAGTCCTTGAACAGTGAGCACGACACAAAAGTGACTTAGGCAGCTTTTGACACAAAATAGGACCAACGAAACAAATCTACAATGTAGGAGACATTGACAGATTCCCCATATAATTGGAAAAGAGACCAACTGGAGGAGTAAGAAACTCTGAATCGGGATAAGGTCAAAATACTAGGACCCAACTGTTGGTTTCTCTGCTCTCTCCATACTCAGCTGTTTCCTTTATAATGTATTTCGGCTATCGTCTTCCCCTCTAACCTCACACATTAGGGGGCATCTGTTATAGCTCAAAATGACACATCTTTCCAACGGCACAGAAATGAGGTCAAACGGAGTTACAGAACTCAAGATATGGGTCCTCCAAGATAGGTGTTTTTACAGTGACTTCCATGAGGTGCCGACATGCGACGAAATCATGGGAAAGTGGTCACAGGCAGAGATGTGTCATTTTGAGCTATAACAAATGCCCATAGTCCTCTTCTTTTCTATGGAAACTTGGTTCTATCATCCCTCCCTTGAACATCTCGAGTGAGACTTAATCCGCTCTGCGGGTGTTGATGGACAGGGTAACACCTATCTGGGCTGGTGCTCAGGGAGATCGCAGTGAGTTGAGTGTCGATAGAGTGGGAACCCTTGTCGATTGGGTTTTGTTGGTTGGGATTATGCCAAAAAATGGTTCTGTTGTCGGGACCTTGTTGTGGCTAAGAGGGGGGTATGTGGATTCTGACGCGACCAGAAATTCAAGATTGGATGTGGCATCTGACATGACCATAAATTAAAGATTGGTTTGATCAGAAGCTGCGAGAATTTGCTGAACCAAAAAATCAGAACCATAGACTGACAAGAGACAAGTGGTTGGCGAGATACATGTGCGAAATTCCTCATGAGTATTTTTTCTATGAGTTTCCCATCATACTGTATGAGTGGTTGGCACAGTTCACATACAAGAAGACAAATTTCCAATGAGGATAACCAACATCCTGGACCCCTGAATTTATCTAGGAGCTACAAGAAACTGACAACAAAGCATCACAGCCTGTTGAGGTTTGGATGGATAGTATCCTAGAAGGATATATCACTGATTTTGTAGTCGACACTACCAATTCCTACAACAAAGCAGAAAGGGAATTTTTCAACAAACCCAGAGGTAGGTTCTTATTGTCTCTACAATTTTCAATTAAAATGCTTGTCTGCAAAAAGGGTATACTGAAGATGCACCTAGAGTAGTAGAACTTTGGTGTGTGGAGGTGGTGGATACCGTGACTAAAAGGGGAGGAACGAATGGGAAGGTAAGGGGTATATTGCAAGTTTCAACGAGAATGTGAGGGAAGTTGAGGAAGAGAGTGGTTGTATGAGGGGAGGAGCAAGGTTTCAACAAGAGAAGAGGAAGAGGATAGGGGAAGATCCTGCTACGATCGAAATGCGAGACCATGAAGGATGACCACATGGGATGAAGCGACCCTACAGTGACAAAGAGGACGACCATACCCATACTACACCTAGGACAATAGTAAGATCAAACCCTAACAACAATGTACCCATGCCTCCATGCACTACTTAAAACTCAGGGAGAAACACAAATTCCAAGTCAACTTGCCCAACATGTCAAGAACATTATAGTAGTAGGTCAACATCAAGGCTCAGGATGGTAGGCGACAACACAAAGTTACCTTTGTTTCATGGGAATGGGATTGACTATCCCGAGCAGTATTGGTTTCTCTTCAAGGCAGTATGGACTGTTATACAGGCCATGGAAGATGATGTCAAGAAGGGCCAACTGGAAACTACTCTATCAGGTCGTGCGCTAGATTGGTACATGAAATTTATATAGGTTCCTATGGGGACCCATGCAAAAACATTGGATGAAGTTCGGAGGGGAATGATCGAAGAATTCTGTAAACCTTAATCTGAGGCGCACCACATTACTATGTTAAAATAGATTAAGCAGTTTATTAATGAGACTGTTTGGGACTTCGATCAAAGATTTAAGACATTGATGGGACGAGTCAACTTTGATATGAGCAATGTTTAGCATAAAGAGTGGTTTATCATAGATTTGGTACCTCATATTCGACAACCACTGATGCAGCAGAAGATCATGACACAGAGCGAGGCTCTAGAGATCGCAATGAAGTTAGAAGTTTCACCTCTAAGGGATAATGCAGCTGGTATAAACCAAATTCAGGAACAACTAGAAAAATTGGTGCTGCAATTGCAAGACATCAAGAAAGGGAAGGAGAATCACAAATGTATTTGGTGCACTCGTTGTCACACAGATGGACACATTAAAGATACTTTCCCCGACTTCCAGAATTATCTCCTATCTAGGGAACCAAACCCACTGATTTTTGGCATCGTACCATGGTATCGCATATGTCAAGTCTATGGACACTAACATGAAGAATGTAGCTACATGCAAAAGATAGTGTCAAATCCAAACAACCTATATTGTTCATTTTGAAAATCGATGGGGCATGAAGATAAAGACTAGCATGCATATGATTTACTTCAGGAAAGAACCTATGATTCATACTTTGTGAAGGGCGAAGATCATTGCGTAGTACAACAACCATAGCTACAGCCTCAGTTGGTAAACTTTTGACCTCAGACCCAGTATACACCACCAATACAGATGCAATTTATACCATTGTAGCCGCAACTGCAGTTTGCGCCATAGCCACAGTTTGCACCGTAGCTATAGTATGTTCAAGCTACGCAATATGTTCAGTAATAGTAGAATCCCCTGCTACAACATATGGCTTAGCCACATGTACTAGCAGCAAGGAGGATTCCGTGGAGGATTCTGAGGAAGAGGAGCGGGCTTTGGAAGAGGAGGAGGATGAGGTCGCAGATCTATCCAGTGTTACAATTGTGGGGTATTTGGACATTACCAGAGATATTTTCTATTAAATTGAGCACAGAGATCTATGGGAAAACACACAACTCACAAGATAGATCACATAATTTACTCAATTATTGAAGAATGAAATAGTGCAAAAATGGCTTGCAGCTGTGAATGCTTTTCATTAATCAAAGAGTAATTAGATAATAATTACAATGAAGTACAATGGCTTAAATAGCCACATGCAACTCAAATCCACATGAGGAAATTCAAATTGATTAGACTCTACTTTACCGTAGGTAACTAAGACCTTGTCTAAATCACTGTCGAAGGACTCAATAGTTAACTAACCTTGTCTAAACCATTACCGGAGTTCAACATAGTTCTAAAACACAACTCAAGTGTCTACTTTAGTGTTTATTGAGGCTAACTGACTGTGGTGGGTGATAAATGCACCTCTCCTGCATGCAACCATGAAAACCTAGCACTAACTGAATGTAGAGGACTAGAACTGAATGTAACTGACTCCTAACTTAGCTTGACTAGTCACTAACTGAACTCAACTGATGAAGGTTGGTATCAACACTCCTAGTGGCTCCTAAATTGTAGGGATTGGTCTAGGAGGCTCCTAAACTGATGCATGAAAGTGAAATTAGTGGAATTAGACCTCAATTAGTGTTCCCCACACGTTAGTAACTGGAACATGTACCCCAATCAGTCCAAGTGGACCCAATGGTGCTAGTGACTAAAAATAGACTGGATGGACTCCTGATTTAGACATATGACCAAATTGGACAAGGGAGGATTAATAATCCTAAAACCCCCCATGAATTCTAACGAGGAAAATTTGTGGGCCCTGTTAACTAAGACCATATGTCACCTGTTACATCAAGTAAAGTAAAGTAACTACTCAATACAAGGAGCTGGGAAAAAAACCACATGGGAAAAAATCCCCCCCTCTAATTAAGCAGGTAGAATCAGGATGAATCTGGTTCTTCTGTGCACAGGTATCCTGGGGCTTGGCATGTGAACCTCTCCATCATTATGTCTAGAGGAATCTTCCTCTTTGGAAGAAGAATGTTATGCTCAACTAAATAAAAAATATAGACAGCTGCCGGATGAAGACTGGACCCATGTAGAGCAACTGAAGTCAACCGATAAGTGAGAAAAGGTTCTTGAGGATTCAGAACATGTGAGAAACACTCAAGAAACTAATATGTTACATCCATGAACATAAAACCATGAGTGTTAAAAACAGCCCCAATTGTTAGGAGCAAGTGTCCAGGCGAATGTAGAAAATCTTCCTCTTTACTAGTTCTGTGAGGAGTTGAGCATGTGACCAAAGGTAGAGAAGCCCTGGGACTGTTGAGAGAGAATGCTTGAGCTCCATAGTTTTATATAGCTTCTGAAATATCTAATTAATTACAAAATAAAATATTAGGAACCTCATAAGAGGAAACTAACACCAAATCCCCAGCAGCAATTTTGAGGAAGAATTGCGGTACGTGATTTTTCACACCGTAATTGGTGAGAGTAGCTACAAGCATGGCTGAAAGCTCTTGGATTTTAAAATATGAACCAAGTAATATCATATCATAAATTAAATCAGATATAAATAGGTTCACAACATATCCAAAACTATGAAATGAAATCGAATCCCCAGCAGAGGTTTAGTAGGAGACTTGCGGTACTTGTTTCTTCACACCGTTGATGACAACAACTACAAGTAGTATTGAAAGATTATGATATTGAAATATTAAACCAAGAAATATCAGATCATATCTAAATAAGATCATATCAGATCCAATAATTTTAATATCAGATCCAAAGAAATGGTCAACTGAGACGATGGATGCACAACTTTCTTCTTCTTTAAAATTCTGATTTTTGGTGCATGCAATCCTGTAGGAATTTGCTGGAATATCTAGATCATGGGGAGCAAATGAATCACTTTGGTAATCTGATATTTCTTAGAAAATATCCAAGATATTACATATTTTCACACCAGAAGCAACATTAGAGGGAGAAAAATCAAATTTCTCTTCACTTTCAGAAGCAATTACTGGCAAATTTTGCACAGAATTCAAAGGAAAATCACCGGTGAATGTTTGCATGGAAGTGCAGAAGTGTTTTTATTCAATGTAAAAGATTCAAATGTATTCTTCTGTTTCAGCCATATGAGGATATGAGATATCAGAGATCTCCTGAACTTCTGGAGCATCAAGAGAAGGAGTCACTGCAAGGAGATTGTCGAGTCAATTCAAAATGATTGTGTAGAAGATTCTGCTTCTTCTTCATTTTGAAAAACTTCATCAGAGAGAGTGGAGGCCGAGAGTTTTTGATTTAGAATGCTTATGGTACTGAATATGCTCTCCAAATTTCTATTATGATCCTCATCAATCATTCCAAAGGTTCTGTCCAATATTTTCCAGAGATCCTTTGGGTTTTCAACAGATCTTTTGAGGTAGCGCATGCTAGGAGAAAGGGCCATACGCATTGTTCCATAAACTGCATCACATTCATTTATCCAGTCATCTTCTCTCTCAAAGGAATCTTCACCAATTCCAATAGACACCTCATAGAGATATTCTCTCTTCAGAGATGCAATCATCTTCATCTTCCATTCTGAATAGTTTGTGAATAGGGTGAGAAGAGGAACTAATGAATCCAGAATTGATGAAGCCATTCGAATTTGTACCTGCAAATGCACAAAATACAAAGTAAGGTCGAACAGCCTAGACATTTTAGGTTTTCATCACACCCAGCATAATTGATCAAGCTTGATCAACAATTCCTTAACTTGGGGTATTAAGTGGTAAACCTTTTGCTTCTAGTGTAGAGCTGGAAGGAGCAATTTTGCTAAAAAATGATCCAGTAGGAGATTTGAGGAGGAGAAGTTCCTTATCTGTCGAGGCTCTGATACCATATTAAATTGAGCTCATATATATGTGGAAAAACACACAACTCACAAGATAGATCACACAATTTACTTAGTTATTCAAGAATGAAATAGTGCAAAAATGGCTTGCAACTGTGAATTCTTTTCATTAATCAAAGAGTAATTAGATAATAATTACAATGAAGTACAATGGCTTAAATAGACACATGCAATTCAAATCCACATGAGGAAATTATAATTGATTAGACTCTACTTGATTGTAGGTAACTAAGACCTTGTCTAAATCACTGTCAAAGGACTCAATAGTTAATTGACCTTGTCTAAACCATTACCGAAGTTTAACAAAGTTCTAAAACACAACTCAAGTGTCTACTTCAGTGTTGACTAAGGCTAACTGACTCTGGTAGGTGAGAAATGTGCCTCTCCTGTATGCAGACATGCAAACCTAGCGCTAACTGAATGTAGACAACTAGAACTGAATGTAATTGACTCCTAACTCAGCTTGACTAGTCACTAACTAAACTCAACTGATGAAGGTTGGTATCGGCACTCCCAGTGGCTCCTAAATTGTAGGGATTGGTCTAGGAGGCTCCTAAACTGATGCATGCAAGTGAAATTAGTAGCAGTAGAACTCAATTAGTGTTCCCCACACTTTAGTAACTAGAACATGTGCCCCAATTAGGCCAAGTGGACCCAATGGTGCTAGTGACTAAAAATAGAATGGATGGACTCCTGATTTAGACATGACTCCTGATTTAGACATATGACCAAATTGGACAAGGTAGGATTAATAATCCTAAAATTTTCCACACTTACACTGTTCATGTACGTACTGTACTACAATTGATCATACTATCAAGAACTACCCATAGCTAATCTCAATATGGAAGGCCGGGAACGTTCCTCAGTTGCAGAATCAGAACTAGTTACAGACTCAAAATCAGCTAAAAACCCATAACCAATTGCAAAACCAGGACCAAACTCAAGTTCTACTTTAGAATCAGACCGTGAATCAACCCATGAATCCACCATTGAACCAAAATCTGATCCTAACTCAGAATCCGTCGATGAACTAGAATCAAGGGCTAGTGGTTGCAACAATCTCAGCGAAACCCAGAACAAAGGATGTTGACATTGCCGTTGTCACCCACGTAGGAGCCACAATAGGAGAGTATGGGCCCCACCCACAGATTCGATTGGCTGGATAGAATAAGGAATCATTTGATATCGCAACTGAAAAGGAGACATTTTTTGGATCCTGAGATGTGATCAGAATAAATCTTGGTAAGTCACCTGTCTATGAAATTCCTCCTGCTTTTGATTCTTCACTAGAGGAAGGACCATTGCGACAACATGGTACCTTGTAGAACTTATTTGAGAGTTATTTATCACTAGCAAGAGATCCCGATTCCCTAGCCAATATTGAAAATTTGTTACACCTCTCGAGTAAGGAACGAAAGGATTTCGTGGTAAAAGACGGGAAAGGAGATGCGCATGAACATTCAAATTGGGGACTATGAAGTCGATTCAGTCATTCTAGATATTCGTTCATATGTAAATATTTTGACAAAGTAAACCTAGAAAAATATGGAGATATCGACATTGGGTTGGTCCCCTGTGCAATTGCACTTGGCTAATCAGGCTAAGATACAACCAATCGGATGAGTGTCTAACCTTGTCGTACATGTTGAAGGTATGAATACCTATGCTGATTTTGATGTAATTGAAGTTGTTAATGTTGAAGGCTCCTATCCCACATTGTTGGGGATTGGATGGGCTAAGGATAGTATGGTGATGATTAACTTTAAGAAGCGGATGATGACATTTGAGAACCAAGACATTAGAGTCATCACGCCTATGGAACCCAATGAAGGATGGAGATACATTGAACTGGTAAAGGATGAAGTTGTAGAGGGATGGGATCACACTTACAACATCTCTGAAGATTATATCCACCCAACTGTTGACGAAGAACTTGGTTGGTGAAGCGGTAGATCTGCATCCTCTGATTCTGACGATGCATTAGAAAACTAGCAAAACCTCATGCATGAGGTGTCTTTCAGGAAATGTGGTTTGATCCTGCAATCGTTGTGACATGTCATGACTGAGATTGTAAAATTACCAATGTATGAAGGGCTACATGAAATTTCACCATTCTTAATTTAATTTGAAGAAAAGGTCTTGAAACTGCAGCAATTGTTAGTGATGGAGGAAGTACTAAAGGCTACTCCATCCCGCTGGTGGGAAACTCATAAAAATACAATTATGAGATGGGCACAGTGTTGACGGTTGATGATAGTTCAATTTGGCAACACAGAAGTATATCACACTCGGAAGTATGATCGATGGAATGACCCTAGCGGCCATTTGATGGAATGCCAAACATTGTGGGAATCATGATCGAAGGATGAATGGGTCCATGCATTTATTCACACCTTGGATGAAATTTCAAGATCCTGGTACGTATCAGTAGAGCTGCGCAGAGAAATAACCACTTGGGAAGAGATGACGATTTTATTTGCGCATACCTTTAGTTTCTTAGACGCTAATCCTGATGTCAACAATGCACTTTAGATCATCCAGAATGTGGTTTTAAAAGTTGTGCCAGTCGCATATCCTATGGACCCACATGCACATTACCACATGTAGTCAATGATGGAATTCTATAATGCATCTAGCAAACCTGAGGATGATGATGAGCTACAGAATACCAATATTCCAGATACGGAAGGAAGTAGGGATGTCGTAGCACTGAATATACCGACTGATCCAATGAATCATCAGTTGAAGATTAGAAAAGTTAACATTTGGGACGGAGGAGAATCCAAAATTTGCAAGTGTTGGGGACTAATGGGATGAAGAGACCATGGAAAAGATCATGGATATGCTGCATGAATTCTAATATCTCTTTCCAACAAAGTTCTCAGAAATGAAGGGGATACTAGGTGATCTAGGAGAGATGAAGATTTTGTTGCAACCATATGCGAAACCATTCAGACAGAGGCTGTATCGCCTGAATCCACGATACAAATAAATATTCAAGGTTGATATCGAACGGATGTTGGATGCTAGAATCATTGAGCCGATGGAAGAATAGGAATGGCTCAATCCTATGGTGGTCCAAGACAAGAAAACCAGAGAAGTTCGGATCTATGTTGACTTAAGAAAACTGAACGATGACTATATGCATGACCCATTTCCAACACCATTAATAGATGAAGTACTCGAAGGAGTAGGAGGCTAAGAGATGTACTCTTTTATAGATGGATTTTCTGGTTATCACCAGATAAGAATTGGAAAGGAAGATTGACATAAAATCACATTTGTCACTGAATGGTGGGGATGCTTCCAATACACAGTGATGCCTTTTGGGTTGAAGAATGTGCCTACAGTATTCTCCCGAGTTATTGTCACATCATTTAAATATTTCATTCAGAAGTTCCTTCAGGTATATATGGATGATTGGACAGTGTATGGTCTAATCAAGGATCATTTGGAAAACCTTCGACTAATGTTGGAAAGGTGTCGATAGCATCAGATCATGCTGAACTCCAAGAAGTGCATTTTTTGTGCACCATTTGGGATATTGTTGGGTCACATCACGTGCAAACAAGGATTATTAGTTGATCCTGTGAAGATAGCGCTCATTTTGAGCTTCCCACCATCGACAAATGTGAATATGCTTAGGGCGATGCTGGGGCACACTAGGTATTATCACAAATTCATTAGAGGATATGTTGTGATTACTCCCCCTATGGAGAAACTACTAAAGAAAGATGTTGTCTTTGTATGGAGTCCAGAATTTCAAGGTATCTTCGACACGCTGAAGGCCAAGAGGGATTTGGCGCCAATACTTGTATTCCCAGATTAGAACAAGGATTTCCATGTTCATGTTGATGCCTCTTTTGTTGCGCTAGGAGTAGTGCTCACCCAGCTGGGTAAAGGAGACCTGGATCACTCGATTGCTTTCTCTAGTCAGAAGTTGTCCTTTGCTGAGAAGAACTATATGACCATAGAACGAGAAGGTCTAGCGATAGTCTATGTGCTCTAGAAATTCAGGTATCACCTTTTAGGCAGTCACTTCCATATGTTTACTGATCATTCTGCATTGAAGTATCTAGTCAATAAGCTTTTGTTGTGGGGGGGGGGAGATATGTCATTGGCTACTTCTCTTTCAGGAGTTTGATTTTGAAATAAATGTGAAGACAAGTCACTTGAATGTTGGCCCTGTTCATTTGTCTATAATTGAGATAGGAAATATTGAAGAAGGACTTCCAGATGCGCAGCTATTCAGAATTGACATGGTAGATGACTATTATGCTCAAATCATCCATTTTTTGGCGACAAGAGTCGCACTAGAAGAATTTTCCACAAGTCAAAAGAAGCAGTTGGTGGTCAAAGCTTCTGATTTTCAGTTGATTGCTGGACATTTTTATAATCTTGGACCAGATGAAATTTTATGATGATGTATCCTACCACATGAACAAGAGCATATTCTGGAGGAAGCACATGTAGGAGTTGTTGGGGGACACTATGGGGGTTGTGCTACTGTAAAAAAGGTAATTCGTGCAGAGATTTGGTGGCCCACTTTACATAATGATACAGAATATTATGCGCAAAGCTACGATGTCTTTCAACGCACTAGAAAACCATTGTGGCAGGATGAGATGCTGCTGGTACCCCAGGTAACTTTTCAACCTTTCGATAAATGGGTTGTGGATTTTGTGGGACCAATCAACCCACCAGGGAAGTGAACTGGTGCACGGTACATAATCACAGCAACAAACTACTTGAAGTGATGGATAGAGGCTGCACCAGTCATGGATTGCACCACTGCGACCACAACAAGATTTCTATTTGACAACATCATGGTTTAGATGTCCAAGGATATTAATGAGGGACCAGAGTAGCCATTTTATCAACCACAGAGTAAGAGAATTGATATAAGAATTGTAGATACAGCATAATAAAAGTACACCATTGTTACGAAGAGAAATTCCTATGGCTTGGGGTACCACAACAGACATCTTGACTCCAGAAATCAATCCTTTCCAATATGCAAGAGAAATCAAATATCTAACACTAAAGGATCAGACCTCATACCTTATTCTGGACAGTTGAAGTATATCCCCGTTGAGCTTTCCAACTTTAGCTTGAATTGACGAATCACTTCCTCAACAACAAGTAAACAAGACTAGCATACTATATATATTGGTGTTAGATCTACTCTAGCATATATAATCAACAATGTATAAGCATTTGAAATCATCCATGGATAAAATATTCATTCAAACATACATTATTGGACAGGAAAAGATATTTCTATCAATATAAAATCAGAGATTACAATGAATACAACCTCTGTCGACATGTCTGCGAATCGGAGAAACTGTATCCTCCACTTGGGCCTCCACCACCTCAATCCTCCATCTCTTGATAGCAAGCTCACAAGCAAAAGGAAAGCTTGGGAAGAACACCAAAGTGATCTAAGGGACAAAGGGACGCAAACTCAAGCACAAGTTTCGACAACAATGGACTATAATTTCTTTACTCTCAATTCAATGTATCCAAAGGGTTCCTTATATAGCTTTTCAATGGGGTAATGAAAGGTCAAATCAGAGCGATCTCAAGGCATATGGAAGGCCAGGATACAAGTGAGTTGGATCCATGTCAAGGAAAACTCCAAAAGGATTTGGATTTTGTACACATCCCGATGTACGTGGTTTTATAGGTCAAACCCGCGTATATATGCGATAAGGGGTTTAAAAGTCATGTATAGCAATTTTCACATGTTTTTAGGGATGGTCTAGAAAACATCAAAGGACAAAAAATGGTCCAAGTGGTCTAAGGAGTCTGCAGAGGGACAGGGGAAGGCCATACAAGTGTGATTCACCTGGTGTGGTAAAATCAGCTATAACAGATGCCCCCTAATGTGTGAGGTCAGAGGGGTCATACGATGGCTGAAATACATTATAAGTCCATCCCAGAAGTGGAGTGATGAAGAATCCCAAATGGAAGACTAACCACCCAATCATCATAGTACAATGATACAACTCTACACATAACTGCAAATACATATAGCAGTCTTGGATACATAAGAGTACAATGGTCATGAATATGCATGATACAAAATATGACATAAGTGGTCATCACCATGTACAATATACATATATCAGAATCTCCTTGATGAATATATACAAAGGATCAAGATCTCCATAATGGGTGAAGGTATACAATGGATCAAAATCTCCATAATAGCTGGAAATGTCTGACATAGACTAGAATCAAGTCACGAGAGCTGAAATCTCATGAACACTGGCACGATCAAATAGGTAGCATATAAGAGATGCCACCAATATGGAAGGTATTCTACACAAACCGCTATGAGTACAAGTCCTACTATGTGAATAGAGGTGTCGAGGTCGAACATAGTAGTTGTAAAACCCTAGTTTTGACCACGTTGCATTAAATGTACATGATGTATATATTGTAAATGATCACGGTGTGGAGCTAAAGGCCAAGGCCCCACCATTGATTGGTTATGCTATGTTTTGGATTCAAATTTGTCACCGATGGTATATCGGGGCATGTGGCATATATTATGATTGTCATAATGTAAATATGCATCTATAATTAATTAAATGAACCCGACCAACTACGATCGCGGAAACTAAAATGAGAAAGGGGAATGATTTTCACAAGGATAAGGATGTGGGGAAAATGTCAAACCTTGGCCAATAAGGGAAAATACCCATGTGTCTTCTTTCTTTACCTTACCCAACCACCTCCATTGAAGAATGACTACTGGTGGTTGAGGCAGTTAATGGCCTTTGGGAGTGGGGTGGCAGGACTGTTAGTCCTCACCCACACGCACACTCCACCAACAAGAAACACTCACGCACTTTCTCCACTGTGCATTACCTCCACGATTGTCTTCCTTCCTCATGGTCTGCTCACATCCACGCACAGGCTTACCTGGTCTCACTCACGCAGACATTCACTCTCTCCACGACAGTGCTGAAACGCTGGCGCACTTCTAATTCGCGTCCTCTCTCTGTTGTTGTTCACCCATGCACCAGGAAGAGTTGTTCGTCCTCACGCAGGGACCATAATCTGTCCATTATCCTCATGCATAGGTATTCTTCTACTTTGGGGGCTCACGCAACGAGCTGGGAGTTGTGCGTTTACATCCACGGTTTTCCCTGTGAAGGGCCATTCGTGTTTTCAGTCATGTGTATGTTTTCCTTACCAATTCGTGGCCTGTACATATGTTTTCCTCTGCCCAGCTGTGAACTTGGTTATTCCTTCCCATCCTTGGACTGTGTAAGTTCCTTGGTGCTTTCATTGTTCATATTGGGTCACTGTTTTTCCCCACGTGGTTGGCTGTGTTTGTCGTGGTCTTCTTTACATTTTGGGGAACTGTTGCAATTCGCTTAAGAGTCATTTTGGCCACGATAGGGCCAAGAATGACTCAAGAATTGTCTTCCCTATTTTAAGCTGTATCAAATGATTGATTTCCTGAGTGCAATGGTTGGTCTTCAGATTGTGTAGGGAGCAGGGATTGGGGCTTAGTTTTGCTTGACAAACTTGGTGGCTGGAAACCACAAAGACAGAGCTAGAGGGCTGGCCTTCTTCTCCATCACCCCTGAATAGCACTGGAAGGGAATGCAGGGCTTGAGGGGCTATGTAGCAGAGAAGGGACTGATTCCTTGTGTTGGGTGTGTTTGGGTGTCTTAGAGGTCAGGCTAGTTCTGGTGTAGGTTTTATTGGCTCTGTAATGAGCTCACCAGCTTAGCATTGAGCCTTTCCCAACTCCTGGATGGCCTGATAAACCCAACTGTGTTGGCTTGGATGTGTTTGTATATCCTTGGCTATGTGTAATCCTACTAGTTCCCTTATTCCTTGGAGAATCATTCCCAGCTCGGGGGTGGCAGCGTTGCTAAGAGATTAAGGAGCACACTGGCCTATGGTTGGGTGGAACGTTGCAGTGATGTAGCTGGTTGCGGAACGACTTCTTCATAAGATAAGTGATCTTGTCCATTTTACTTCTGCAATCATAATTTCTGTTA
This sequence comes from Pseudotsuga menziesii, assembly GCA_001517045.1. Classification (NCBI taxonomy): domain Eukaryota; kingdom Viridiplantae; phylum Streptophyta; class Pinopsida; order Pinales; family Pinaceae; genus Pseudotsuga; species Pseudotsuga menziesii. Next base: position 448,959 of record LPNX010710428.1, read on the forward strand.
ATGAAAATGATGAACATGTTAGATGAATGCTTGTGTGAATGCATGTTGATTCCGCTGTGCATGATAAATAATTGTAGCTGTGTATGATAAACAATGGCAAATGTGCATTTTTACTTCAATGCGCTTCCTTTCAGCATTCTGTTTCAGCATTTTTATGAATTCAACATGTTCATGGGGATTTTAGTCTGCATGGTTAACGCCATGGTGATCGCGTCCTCTTCGTTGGTCAGAGGCACGGGGACGTGACAGTAGTCCATCGTCCGATTATCTGTCATTGATGTATACCGTTAATAGACGCGAGATCATCCACCGATAATGATAATGGGAATCAAGGTACTGGAGTGCAAACTAACAAGTGCGAATAGATGTGTTGAGGTCAAACACTTGAGAGGATCCATTGATCAGGGGACATTGATGTATTCCCAAAAACTATCGATGGTGAGAGAACCTACCACTGATGACTGCAAGTCTCAAGGAACTCAAAAATGACGCTAGATTCCAATCCCAGAATAAATGATCTGAAGTCGATGGGATGAAATCCACTGGAAGGATGGCATTAAGGAATCCCCCATCATCTAACACGAGGTACGCAGCAAAGCTGTATAATGTGGAAGGACTCGATCATAAGGTGCATGAACCAGTAACCGTACCGGGAATGGCCAACATGCAAAGTCAAGATAACTGAGGAATGGTTGACTCAGGTTTCAACTTCCTTTGAACGAGAGCATAACAGCGAATGGTGACTGAATAAAGGTAGAATAAACTCGATATACAAAACTGGGACATCTTTGTGACACAGGAGGCATCGAAAGAGGCTCCATGGGGACTGGAAGCTTAACCAGTCGGTGGAGATAAACTCAGATAAATGAGTACAACTCCTAAAGTCAAACTATAAACCCAACCAACGGATGTGATATACAGTGCTCTATTTGAAGGCGACATGACTCGACAGCTGCCAAAAGATAACATCTTTCCTTGTCCGGCTTTTTTTTTTTTTTTTTGGACCTTTTCAAATATTTAAAAATCTTGAAAAAGAATAAAACTGCTTTATAATTACAAACTAGGAGGAGACGAGTGTCATATGGGCAAACCAACTAGTTCCAAGCAGTGGAACATACCTATTCTCAATGCAAGGATACATGTGTAGGATAGAGACACTCGGGGGAAAGCCCCCTCCTGGTAAAAATAGGGAATCAAGCTGCAAAGGATATATGAAATGGCTCTGCATGGCTAGACATGAGACAATATCAGGCTATATGTCTGAAACTCAATGTCAAGGAAGCCGACGTAAGGCTCAATAAGGCAGGCAAAGCTCATGATAATGAAATTACAACTTGACATAAGGGAATCCTAAAGGAAATAGGCCAGCAAAAGATCAAGAGAAGTATGAAGCTCTTGCGAACTGTCATGGAAATACTATACAACGGACTCCCACACCCTAAGGGACAAAATGTCGGCATGGGCACCCAATGCAAATAAGGTGCTAACTAGGGTACCCATGTAAGGTAAATCTCTACCATTCACATAATTCCACTTCTAAAATAGCAAAAAGGTTCTGTGACATAATAGAATGGGTTCGTACCTAAGGCTATAATGAAACGGTCATGAGGTCATGCAAAATGCAAATGGTGATGAAACCTAACCTATATGCCAGTTTAGACATGATACCTGAAATTGGCACGAACGGGTCAATCCAACAGCCGAAATGGTGCTCAAAAGGGTCTCCTACATCATAAATTAGTCCAAAAATGGTCCAACAGAATTAGAAACCGTCCAAACTATAGAAAAGGGGGTAAAAATTTTCAAAAATTTGAAAAATTTCTATAAATAGTAAAAAATTCAAATCATTATAAAACATTTGAAATTTTTACCCATTTGAGCTCAAAACTTCAACAAGGAATTCCAGGAGATCCAGTCGGCGAAATCCACTACTATTTTTTCCAGGTACTTACCCATGCTCTACTCTTTCATTTTGATGCAAATTTTATCAATTTCCATGGTGTATTTAGGATTCTAGGCCAGTCTAAGATGCGCGCCATGGCCCATGCAGAAATCAAGGGTTTTTCCATGTATAGGGTTGGATATACGCTGAAAACGCCCTTGAAGTCGTGTAGATACACGTCTGTTTAGCAAATAGTCGCGTATGCGGCTGCGCTCGATGATTTTCAAGTGTTCTAATGGATCAAACTCAAATTTTATGTGCAGGATGGTCCTAGAATGGAGAGAACATGAACATGGTTATGTAGAAGAGGCAGTAAGGGCAGATCTAATGGCTCAACAAGCATTACGTGAATGCGGGCTTTACAAGTTTTGGTGTCTTGGTGGCTTAAGAGACAAACCAAGACTGTTGCAGATGTTGGTGGACTACTAGGATCCAGACTCAGATTCATTCCAAATAGATGGGATGTCCCTCACCATAGAAGTGGAGGACATATATTTTATTACTGGACTTTCCCAACGAGGGGAAGTGGTGAACCTATGCTCTCACAGGCCCAGAGGTGGCCTAACTATAGATGAGTACATTGTAGTGTACTGCTATCCGGACACGGAGAAGGTGGGGAGTCAGATCCCAACTAACTCCATACAAGTGTTGGGCCTAAAGGCCATCCTACTGACACTGGGTAGGATAGCAGGCTTAGCTTCACTCCACCAGGCCTCGTGACCTCTGATGTTCTATGCAGTGGAGTGCATGAGACCCACTGTGTATTATTGGAGCATTGCGCTACTGTGAACATGAAACACCAGCTTAGTGAGTTCAAGATGGGAAGAGTGTGAAACTTTGGTTTTAGCAGCATACTGAGCACATTTTTCTTTGAGCGTGTTCTGGGACTGAGCCCTAGAGTTGATGTTCCTCTACATGGGGTTCGAGATCCGACCCAATGGTGTTGGGCAGATGCGATGCGCAGACTGGGTGGAGGTAGGGTGTCCAACCCCTATCCATCTGATTTCTTTCCATGGTGGCGATGACAGATAGTTTCCATTGATGACTACCCCTATGCGGGGATAGATTTCCGGGGAGACCCAGACATGCCTCTACCACCAGGTTCGACATATGGTGACATTGGTAATGAATCTCGACCCTCTTTTTAAAATTTTTGAGTTATTTAATTTTTTTGTGTTTTTTTATTATGTGGAATCAAAAGACATGTTTTTGGGTGACAATACATATTGACATCTACCATATGCATGCATATGTGGGACCACAGTGGCCTCAAGGCTTCCCTCGTCATAGACAAAGGGGAAGAGGAGACGATATCATGGGTGTGGATGCGGAGTGGATGCTCTAAAGCATTCATACCAACTTCCCGAGACTGAGACACAGAGTACCCATGGCGCAAGTCGAGGACTTTCCTGAGGCCATGCAGTGCTAGGTGGTGGGTGTACCACGAGCATGGGTGTAGCTATTTCAACGGCTCGCTAGAGCCGTTGTGACGTTCCACGATCACAACCCTGCTCCTCCTCCACAGGCTTAGATACCTGGGAGTGATACATTTTGTACTACCATGTATTTATATTTTGGTGGCTCGAGAGCCCCATTTTTGTATTATGACACTATGTATTACCACATTTTGGATGTTTATAAAAACTTTTATGATGATTGATTTATTTATTTACATGTGTAAAAATTTTATGTTTGTGATGAGCTTACTGTCTATGAAACAAATTCCAATCTAACACGTAGTTAGCATATGAGTCAGCAACTTGATTATTAATTCTTGGAACATGTATGTATGTTATATTGTCAAATTGCCATTCTAGCAATCTCACATGTCAGAATCTTCTTAATAATGTCGTATCTCTAACATGGTACAAACCATTAAGCTGTGACACTACTAACTCCGAATCAAGACATACCTCAAGAGAGAGAACGCTATGTAAAATGCCATCCCGTAGAAGCTCAATAACAACACTATATTCAGCAACATTGTTTGAAGATGGCTGTAAACATATGCCTCCTAAAGATAATACCTGATCCATAGGAGTATAAATCACCCAAGAAGCAGAGGCTGAGTGTTAAGTCTGACGGCTCGCACCATCCACGAATCCTATGAAGGTGGAAGATTCCATTGACATCTGCCAAAAGAAACGAAAACTAATCACAAACCCAATCACCATAAGAAAAAGATCTACCTATGCAAAATTGTACAATAATATACAATAACCATCCTTAGCTGAAAATCATGCATAGTACTTTTTAAGATAGAGCCCATTTCTAGGCTCTGCCAAAGCCGTACCCTCATAATCCACTAACTCATAAGCGCCCTTCTCTAACACACGGTTAACGACATAAAGACCACGCCACATGGGGTTAAACTTTCCTACCCCCAAGGGTTATTTCGGTTGATCCCACAAAAGGACCAAGTCTCCCTCACTAAACCTCCTTGGACGGACAGAATTATCGTACTGGACCTTAACATGTTGCTTATTTATTTCTAGAGCCACCAAGGCATCTTGGCGCTGCTCATCAAGTTGCTTAAGGTGGACCAAATGCTCCTCCAATGGTGAAGTGTCTGGTAAGAGTTCTATGGCTAGCTTCAAAGAAGGAATCTCGCACTCAACCAGCAATACCGACTCCACTCCATGTACAAGTTGATATGGAGAAAAACCCGTGGCAGTCTTAACAGCGGTTATATAATCCCACAAAGCAAGATATAACATAATGTGCCAATTTGTCTTGCTTTGTGTGATGGTTCATTGGAGAATGGATTTGAGTGATTTGTTCACTGCTTCTACCTGTCCATTCGCTTGAGGGTAGTAAGAGGAGGAATGCTCTTGCTTATACCCTAACTTTGATTCCAACTCTTCCATCATACGATTCTGAAAGTGCGAGCCATGGTCCGTGACAAGCTCTTTTAGAATACCGAACTGAGTAATAATCTGGTTGAATACGAAGTGTGCGGCTGTCTCACCGTCGGATTTAACTGTAGGCATAGCCTCAGCCCATTTCGCGAAGTAGTCAACAACCACTATGATATGATGATGCCCCCCAGCTGAAGCTGGGTTGCAATCCATAAAATCAAGCCCCCACTTAGTGAAGGGACCGGCGGTGATGATGGGATGTAATGGGGCAGGTTTCGAGTGCATATTATGTGCAAACAACTGGCAAGGAGGGCACCTCTTGACCACATCTACACAATCCTTAAAGATCGACGGCTAGAAATAACCCTCTCTTAAGATTTTTTGGGATGCAGAAAGCCCAGATAAATGACCACCACATGCCCCTCCATGGCAATCATTCAGCACTACCTCAGCCTCTTCATGAGTTAAACAACGGCGTAAAATGTAATCTACCCCACAGTGATACAAAGTGTTATCCACTATGAGATAATTTTTAGACACGTGACATAACCGTCGTTGTTCATCCCATGAGAGGTGAGTAGGGACCTTCAATGTTTGTAAATATATAATAATATCCCCATACCATGGGTCCAAAGTTGAGATTAAGAATATGTCCTCATCGATAAAAGTATCTTCACAAACCAACTCCTCAGCCTCGCTTGGGAAATTCGATATAAGCTCTGCAAAAATTAACGATTTCTTCGATTTTGCCGAAACAAACTCGAGATCGAATTCTTGCAAGATGACAATCCATTTATTAGATTTTCCCCCAATCATTCTTCGAGTGAGAACGAATTGAAATGGATTGACATGGCTACAACCAAGGTCTAGCGAAGGAGAATATAATGTCTCAACCGTTGAACTGCATGTACGGTAGCTAAGGCAAGCTTCTCAACATGGGAATAATGGATCTCCACGTCAATAAGATTCTAGATCAGATAGTATATGACATGCTCTTGGAGCTCCTCATCCTCTTGAACCAAAACCATACCAATCGTCTCCGTGGACGCGGCCACATAAAGTAGAAAATCACGGCTATAGTCTGGGGGACTAATCACTGGGGTTGATGCTAGGGCTCGCTTAAGCGCATCGAAGGACTCCTGGGCTCGCTCATCCCAACAAAAGGTGGTGTCCTTTTTCAAAATATGCATAAAGCCTCTAGTCAAATTGGAAAAATTGACAACGAATCTCTGTAATAAGTTTTCCATGCCTTGCAAACATTGAATATGTCTAATGTTTTTCAGGGGAGACAACTGAAGTATTGCCTCAACCTTCAAAGGGTCAACTCTTATACCCTCCTTAGAAACAATGAATCCTAATAAGCGACCAGACTTCACACAAAAGATGCACTTGTGAGGATTTAACTTGACCAAATAATGGCGGCACCTTTTGAATACTAATCTCAAATGATAGGAATGACGCATTCTCATACGAGAATGAGCAGCAAGGTCATCCAAAAATACTTCAATAATTGATTTGAGATCATGGAAGATCAAGGTCATAGCCCTCTGAAAAGTAGCTCCGGCATTCTTAAGGCCAAAAGGCATTTTCCGATATGCAAAAGTTCCCCAAGGACAAATAAATGTGGTATTTTGTTGGTCCTCAGGTTTAATTTGTATCTGATTGTATCCAGAAAAGCCGTCCATAAAGGAAAAAACATTTCTACCCACACATTCATCCAAAATATGATCAATAAATGGTGTGGGGAAATTGTCCTTAGGATAGGAACGATTCAAATCGCGAAAATTAGTACATATGTGGATCGCTCCCTGCTTCCTATCAAACAAAACGGGATTTGAAACCCTCTTCGTCAAGGGAACGGGATAGATAAAATCGGCTTTCAATAGTTTCTCTATCTCTGCCTTAATCACAAGTGCTTTCCTAGGATTCACTGCATGCAAGCGTTGTCGAATAAGCTTAACATTGGGATAAGTCTTAATCTCATGTTCAACAATGCGAGGGTCAATACCTGGTATTTTTTCGTAATACCAAGCAAAGATATCACGAAATTCTTTAAACAGCTCGGTGTATTCTTAAATCTCAAAATGGGAACATTCTGCCCCAATATAGACATTCTCTATTCTGCCAGGATTGTGAGAGATATTGATAGGAATCATTGGAGATATATTTTCCATGTTCCCATCAGCCATTAGACCAAGAGAGCTTAATGGAACCATGGGACTACCAATTCTCTCAGTAAGAACCTCCCTAAAGTCCTCACGCTCCAAGCGGTCAAGCTTGGGAAGAAAGTAAAATCTATGATGCAACTCTTCCCATGGTGGCTTAACTCCCGACATGGCCTCAATAATCGCTTCATCTGAAGGAAAAACACTATCAAGGCAGTCGTGCATGTGAGAAGACTGAACTTCCCATGCAGGTAGCACATATGGGTCCTCCTCCTCCATCCATGAAGAGGAAGGACTAGGCTCTGCAACACATCCAAGATTAGCTTGATAAGCTACCATAGTTGTAGGAAATGACATGTCTGTCACGATGGGCTCACTTGAAGTATTCAGTGTAGGAAGAATCCAAGGATCTTCCATATGACTCATGCAAAAAGACACCAATATCACAAATGTCGAAGCCTCACCAAACCTAGACCCTATTATAAGGATAGGTGCATGACAACTAAAGCTTCCCATAAGGGATGGATACATGCCCACACCCACACTCCCATTTTCCAGCTGAGAGTGCTCTACCATCGGGATCGAAGCTCCCGAAGATGCAGTAACTGACGGATTATTGAATGACATTTGATCAATCATAACTATCTTCCCACTAAATGGAAATCATACAACGCGAACTAGTGAAGAAGCTACGGCTTGTAGTCAAGGGGCGCATCAACCACCTCGACCTCTATCGCAATGGTCTTCCCTCCCAAATGGACTTTAAGGGAAGGAAGGATCCCGTGTGGCCTAAATGATCTCCCATCAAATGCAGTCAACATGGTACTGGATTTAGACAACTCAGGGGAACCTAAACCCTTCCAACACGATAAAGACATCACAGAAGTAGCAGCGCCTTCGTCAATAATAGTGCACTTGACGGTCATGTTAAGATATTCTACATGAATCAAAAGAGACACATAGTAAGGTAAGCGAGGCTGAAGTCCTGCAGTTTCAAATTTAATCATAGAGGAATAATTATCATCATTCACACCAAGGGCAGAAAGCAAAGCCTTCCTTCGTGAAGGACAACTCTGAAGTACTTCTAGTGTAGACATCGTACAAGGAGTGTGGCCCAAATCCTTGACAACATAATAGTTCTGGGCGGCTCAGACATTAGGATTGTGCCTTGAACGCTTAAGGACTCCCTTAGGAATGCAAGGTACAACTTCAGGTTTATCCCCATGTTTTTCAATATGCAAAGGAGTCCCTGGTGGATCAGGTTCCTTTCCTGGGTTGGGTTGTGACGAACCATAGTCCTTCACACGGGTCACAACCTTCGTAGCACACACCATGTTAATACAACCATGACCACTACCCTCCGGTGGATATTGATCCCCACCAGACTGATCATGGGTCCTCGAGTTCATGTTTTGATTGTGAGGTAAAGGGTTAGTCAGCACAGCTGGGCCCTGCGCTAAGAATCTCGAGGCTTCATCGATATGAGGGCACAAGTAAGTAAGGTGATCGTCCTTACATAACTTGCAAGTAAATTTAACCTTACATTTAGGTTGCTTGTCTCCTTGAGCATTACGAGCGTTCTTGTCATTAGTATTAGCATTTTCATTCCTATTCCCACCCTTACGATTATTCTTACCCTTCTTTCTATTCCTTTCGGATTGTTGGTTACCCTTCTGGTCCAACGATTGTACCGAAAGCACACTTGCCATTTGGGTGGGTTGAGACAAAGCCATGGCTTGTCCCAAAGTAGATTGGTTGATTGACAATTGTTTGACCTGTTGTACAACAGAATCCACAGGTTTAGCACTCGCACAACCAAAAATGACATCGGCATGTGGTCCAGGTTTAAATTTGGGGTCGAAACTAGAATGCAGAGCATTGGGAATGATCTCATATAAAAAACTGGATTGAGCATAAATCAAATCCAGTTCCTGCACCCTAAAAATGGCTTGTTCCTCATTTTGCACTCCGGATGTAGAAACATCCTTTGCTATATAAGGAAATAACGACTTAAGGAACCATTCAAGGAGAAACTCTGGCGGTATAAATTCTTTAATCAACCTCTTCCATCTACGCCACTCTTGGATATGGTCCGAGATATGTGTGGCTTTATCCTGCCAAAATGTCGATAAGAGTTCTGTACCAACGTCATAACGCACTGGTAGCTGGAAGTGGTTAAGAAAATTCATCGCTAGGTCATCGAACAAAGCGAATGCCCCCTTAGGTAACTCTATATACCATTTCGCGGCAGGCCCTGTAAGGGTGCATTGAAACAACCTTAAACAGATCGAATCTTGGTGTAAGGAATTTGAAGAGCACCATAGGTGAAAGGTAGTAACATGTTCGCTCGGATCCTCTCCCAATTTTCCCTCAAATTTGGGTATGTCTGAGGGAAGCTTAGTAGGGAAAGTCGGCCAAGCCGGGTCATGAGATACAGGATAATTCGTCAATCTTGACAAGTTAGGAAGATTTAGTGTTGCGAGGAAAGTGAGCCTAGGATGAGCAGGTCAATGCACCACACCCTGATAGTTTTGATTCACATAGGTCTGATTACCATAACCACCATGGCATTGACCATAGTGCCCTCCTCCCGTTTGACCCATGTAGGGTGGCATGGAAGCACCATAATGTGGTATACCTTGACTATTCGGGGCTACAAAGCCGTATTTTGGAGAGTAAGTGGGTTGTTGATACCTGTACCCATGAGGTGAATAACCCTGTCCATACTGCGTCCCATAATAAGGTCCATAAGTCATTGCATGAGATGTCCCATGAGATACTCCGTAAGTAGGAATATACGCTCCGAAAGTAGGAATATACATTTCAGAAGTAGGAATATATTCTTCGGAAGTAGTAACATGACCTTTAGAAGTATGAACACGACCTCCTAAAACAACGTGTGGTACTTGAACCTGAGACACAACTGGTCGAGAAGCAGTAGTATGTACATGACTCGTAGCAACATTCCGACCTGAAGGACCACATGAATGACGTGGAGGGTGAACATTCGAAGAACTAGGGACAGAGGATGAAGGGACCTATGAAATTATGTACGTGTTGTTCCCTATAGTCACTCATCTCGGATCTGGTATCCTAATAGGATCAATAACCCTAGGCCTAGGAGGAATATGTGATGTAGCTTCTACCGCCGGGATGGAAGGTGCAATGTGACTTGTGCTCCCAAACCTCTCCACATGGTAAGGAATGAGAGTGCCCCCAGGCGTAGTGTTAGGCTCAAACTCAGACTCGACATGAAATGCCAAATCATGTGTGAGAAAACCAGACATACCATAACTACCATAACTAGTGCTCACGGGTTCAAAATGAGTCTCATCATCTTCTGACATTCCATATTGATGATGCGTCGATGGGGGATGAACTCTAGAGTAAGTAGGTCTATCATGAAAAGTACCTATCTCAGAAATTACAAGACCTAACTCAGTCATATCAGGTGAAGGATCATAAGTAGGAGTAAACTCCCCATCTTCCACTTGAATGGGAGAGGGTGGTTCAGGAATACCTTCAACATGGTCTCCCATCGTGTGTGAATCAATGTGCAAAGTAGTCCACCTCGATTGTCTATCTCTCTCTCCCAAAGGAGGACGAGATGTAGAAGGTGGAAGTCTTGCTAAATGACAAGAACGACGAGGAGCTGCACCCGAATCCACAATGACTCAAAAAATATAAAAGACTCTCTAATTACGCGAACCCTAGGCAAGCTAACGTGCACAGAGCATACACCAATAAAATCTAAAGCAAAACATAAGCAATCAAGGGTAGGATAAGTGAGATCCTGAATGAAGCAGGTATTTCTCACCTAGGAGAGGCTTGAGACTCCCACACACAACAAGTGGAGGTACGTAACCAATTATTGTGGCCCTCAGCTTCAATGCATAAAGCGACTGTGTTGTTCGACCCCAACTTGGCTGGGACACCCATAGAATAACCCCTGCAGAGTACCCCCTTGATATCCTAGGTAAGGACACTAAGGTCACCTCAATATAATCAATGCTCAGGTGGACAATCGTAGGCGGGATTGACCGTATGGGCAGGGTAGCAAATCCCGAAACTCTCGAAAGAGCCCCCAAATACGAATACAATCCTGGAAATATCTCCGATGCTACTCAGTTATGACTAGGGGTCATCCCAAGCAATAACCGTTCACACTGCCTCGTGCTTAACTCCCTTTTGAGAGGAGGATCTTGAGAAACACTGGTTATACCAAGTAATTTCACACACTCACCTAGACAGACACATACATGTTGTTGTTTAGTGGTCTTGGATAATTTACTCACAATGAACTATTCCAAGACCCTAAAACCTAATCTTGTTGGTGAACCCTATCAAATAAAATAGTGTAGTTCATTTTAATAAAGTGTTGATTTTAATTGGATTTATTACTCAAAAGAGGTATATGGTCATGCAACTAATGGTGTTATGACACAACATGAAGCAAAATGCACACCTAACAATCAATGCAAATGCATTGTGTCCATGAAAAACAGGGTATGCTACTACGTGAAATGCACAATTTTCTTCAAATGATAAATTCAAGCTTTCCTATATGAAACCTTGACTAATACTTCAAAGCAAATCTAGTGCAAGTACTATGTAAAATGCAAGATGCAATGCATAATGATAATCAAATATTTTTGGATTTTTTGAAATAAAAATGAGATATTAAAGCAAAAGAATGATTCTACAACCCCCAGACTCTGCAAGCACAATCAAGCAGCACTCAAGAAAAGTACTAAGGTAAAAGAAATCTAATGCACTAATCCCAAAACAAAAAATCGAAAATGCAATGACAAGAACATTCTTCAAAAAAGAAATTTTACCCTAAAAAAAAACATCTCTGGTCAGAAACAGAGGTATATACAGACTCTAGCAGTATCAAAGGAGACTCAGTAATCATCAAAATTCACCCAGCAACAATCAATCTTCCTCTAGAAGGAAAAACTAAGGGCATACGCGACTGTTTGCAGTAAACCCGTGTGTGTACGTGGAAATAGCAGTGAAACCCGCGTATATATGTGACTGTGAGTTAAAAACTCACGTACAGGAAGAAAGGTGCATAAAAATAAAGGCAAACAGACAAGCCGAGACAAACTTCACACCAATCAGACACTACCAGGAAAACATACCCCCAGATCCGACACAAAAATAGAGAAATAAGAGCAATTCAAAGTCATTGAATGCCAATAGAAAACCCCCAAAGGACAACTACTAGGAACTCCCCAGTGGAGTCGCCAATTTTGTTATGAAGATAAATTCCTATGGCTTGGGGTACCACAACAGACAGCTTGACTCCAGAAATCAATCCTTTCTAATATGCAAGAGAAATCAAGTATCTAACACTAAAGGATCAAACCTCGTACCTTATTCCGGACGGTTGAAGTAGATCCATGTTGAGCTTTCCAACTTCATCTTGAATTGATGAATCACTTCCTCAACAACAAGTAAACAAGACAATCAAACTATATATATTGGTTTTAGATCTACTCTAACATATATAATCAACAATGTATAAGCATTTGAAATCATCCATGGATAAAATATTCATTCAAACATACATTATTGGACAGGAAAAGATATTTCTATCAATATAAAATCAGAGATTACAATGAATACAACCTCTGTCGGCACGTCTGCGAATCGGAGAAACTGAATAAGGATTTGGCCGATCGACAGAAGGAAATCAGCGACCGGTATCTGTGGTCACATGAAGAAGAGGACCTGTACCACAAGAGGGAAATACTGACGGATGACAAAGCACAGGAAATTGCGGCACTAAAGAAAGCACAAGACGAGCTCAAGGTAAAGACCGCAGAAGATATAACTGAACTGAAGAAAGAAACTAATCGCCTCGTTATTGAGAAGGCACAACTCTTCATTAGTTAGGGAAAGGTAGAAGAGGCCATTACAAATTTTTGCCAGTACATACATGAAAGCACAGTGGAGATGGATGCAGTCGCCAAAGACAAGCGACTTGGAGAAGTCATCGCATAGCTCCAGTTGGAAAACATCCTGTTGAAGGATATGGTTTACCCAGACACACCACCAGAGTAGTTTGCAGAACGGAAGAGTGACATTGAAGAGATAACGACATAGTTTGAAGACATTGAGCAAGAGGCTAAAACCATCACAAAATCAATGACACAATTTTGATGCAGTGTCATTCAATATGAACAGTTAGAGCAACTTACAAAGCAGTTGCAGGAAGCCGAGAACCAGTTGGCAGCATTGAAGACAACATTGAGGACAATGCCACCACTTGTGTCAATCACGTGGTCCACAGAATTGAAGGAGCTACAACAACGAGTTGGAAAAGCATAGGAGCGACAATGAAAATGTAGTGACCAGCTTGACAAGTTCCAAGAAATTGGAGCCCCACTATTGGTAAAAGCAGTCGCTTCCCTACAGGATGTGCAGGATGGAAAGAATAAAGTAAATGCCAAGATGGTGGAGCATCCATTAAAGCAAGATTTGCTTTCAATTCGGGACCTTGCTGAGAAAATCAAAACACAGGTATCAGAAATTTCTCAGCAGTACGAAGACTTCAAGGTAAAAATAAAACAGTGCACCATGTCCACCTGACGTGGCTCGAGGGTGAGCCACAGGACTGTGGTGGGGGTATGTTGGCAGGGGTTTGGGGTAAGTTGTGCAGCATCGCGAATGCTTCTCCAACTCGGAATACATCATGCAAGACAAAGACAGCGAACAAGGCGGAAGATAGACTACTTTTGAATATTTTGTGTCACTTTTTGTACTTTTGGACCATATTTTGTGGATATTGGTCACTAGTTGGTAAATTAGTTAGGATTTAGTTAGAAGTGGACCATGAATGTAAAGGTAGAAGACTATAAATAAAAGAAAAATTGTAAATGTAAAGTATCAAGTGATGGGTAAGAATTGAGATTTCAAGGCTCAGTTGAATTGTTGTTTGTTTGAATCTGTGATTGATTACACAGAAGATAATATGATGAGGAAAATGTTGATCTGAACTTTTGTCTCTTCCTATCTTTTTGTTCCTGCAATCTTATGGTGAATGTATGTGACATGGATCTATGATGCAATGTTTAATGCTTATGAATGATGTTATCTGTTTAGATCTGTTTGTGCAATTAGCATGGTTATTCCTGTGATAAATGAAGGATGCGATCTGAATGATAAATGGTTATGCTAACGACTAGATATGATAGATAGACAAATGAAATGTTGATGCCCATATTCCTCTTCTTTTTTGCGGAAACTTGGTTCTGTAAGCCCTCCCTTGAACATCTCGAGTGAGACTTCCTCCACTCTACAGGTGTTGCTTGACAAGGTAAAACCTGTCTGGGTTGGTGCTTAGGAAGATCACAACGAGTTGAGTGTCGACAGAGTGGGAACCCTTGTCGACCGGGTTTTTTTGGTTGGGATTGTGCCAACACTGCTATGTTCACATTTCCCTCTTATCGCACCGACTTTTTAAGTGTTCTGGAAGGATTTCACAATTCATGCAATTACTCTTAACTTTGTGGATATATCTCTGTTGTATAGTACACCCTCTCTAGAAGTATGGTTTCTTCCTTGTTCACTGTAGAGATCAAGTATATGTTTTTACAAACACTTTTCATACACTGGGATGTAACGGACTGTAAGTAATTTGGTCTGTGACTTTAACAAATAGTTACAGTGTATATTTTTGAATGTAACACTAGTTGTTCAATCCTTATGATGGTTGTCCTTAGATGGTTTAGAAGGAATTTCTTATAGAAAATGTAACATTTACCATCCATAACATTTAATCTTTCTAAATAAAATGCTATAGTAATAATATAAACCATAAATCAGACTTTTAATGCCAAATTTCCATATCTGGATTTTTCTCAAAAATGAGGTGAATATATGCCTGTAAAATTCGATGCACTAATAGTAATGGAAAAGGGTGCCCTCCATGATTTCAACTTTCTCCTTGGTATTGCACAAACTGGGCATACTTCATTGAACAAATATAAAGTGTTGTATATGCCTTTCATGGGTGGTGTCCCTTCATTATGACTATTTGTGATGTATTATTCTAAGTTCTAACAAATTGTAAGTTATATATTGTATATTTAATCAAGTACATATATTGTATTTAGTAATTGTAAAAAAATTAGAAGAGAAAATGCCAACAACAATGTATACATATGAGAGCACCAATCTCACACAAGGAAATAACCTTCATCTCACCTTACTCTGCCCAATAAAATCAACTCATTGTTGGATATAAATGAATAGGGCATCCTGATCAAAACCTGTAATATTTATCTTTCGTAAAGGGCATTCACATTCTACCATCCACCCAGTTACACATGTTAAACTGAGAATATTTTTGCACTTTACTTTCATAGTCTAGTTATGTTTCCTTGCATTGTAATTATATTGGAGCAGAGAATCATGTATTATAGTGTAAATGAGTTGAATCCCACAACTGGATTGCTACAACTACTCATGTGAAACTTGTGTGTGATGGGATATGAGATTCTTCCATCTACAGTTCTAGTATCTAACCTATTTTATATTTTCCATCGGTATTTCCACCTAAAGTATCAATAAATCATTCTCTATAATATATTTTGATTTTGATGACATCAAATGACTCTAAGAAAATTGCAGTTTATGGTTCTAACTTATAAACTTATATTTTGTGTATTGAATATTTTAATTTTTTTTGTTTTATCATCATTTGACACTTATATTAATATAGTAACTAGTTCTATCCATATGAATGAAAAAGATATCATCAAAGGAGTGTTCTACACCCAACACCACCTTCATTATTGGGGATCTCATAATATTTTCAATTCTGCTTCTGCTATTGGCCCAATTCATCAAAATCTTGGAATCTCCAAAGAATTTTAGATGATTGTGTTCTGTTTCTTTTGTTGTCTTCATCAAATCCACAGGGAATAAACTTAGATCTGTTGTTGGTTCACATGTCCTTCCTTTGATTTTGGCATGTCCGATGTCGGATAATTGTAGCAAGATGTCCTACATGTCTTTCCCTATTTCGAAAAATGTTGCAAGATACATTTGAAGATCCTATAGTTTCCCTAACTCAAAAGTTTGAAAAGGCTACAGCCAATTTATTCAAACTAAAATTGTCCTTTGAATAAAATAAATATTTAGGAAAATGATAGAGGGCATTAGAATAAATTCCCTCCTGGGTACCAACCAAATACACATCAACCTAGAGGTAATCAAGGATGGAATAGAAATAGGGCTCTCCCAGGAAGAAGCTTGTTCACAACCTAATGCTCCTAAGCCATCAAGAAATCCATGGAGTAGACTTGTACTTCCTTTGAATACCATCCCAGTAACTAGTTCATCTTCATCAAACAAAAATGCTACGAACGAGGATTTATAATTGAATATAGATGTGGGAAATGTTCTGGAAAAAGTAACAGTCCCAGTTCCTCTTTCTGAACTAGTTAATATTCCCTTGCAAATGGATAAGGTGAATAAATTTATAAAACTAGAAGAAATGAAAAAAGACCCACATGTTGTGTTGCAAGCTGGAAAATATGATATATCTCTTGTAAACCTGCCCTATTTTTATCATTGGAATTTGGTCTTAAAAAAATAATTGCAAATCATATTAGAGGGTCGATTTGGCTAGGGTGGAAAATCTTAGATTAGTAAGTAATTGAATTTCTTGGACCAACCTTGCTTTTAACCATGTTTGCGCTCCATTTTCACATCTATCTAAGGGTTAAATATTTATGTTGTTACATATCTATTAGGCGTTGTTTAAAAAGACACATTTTTTACAGGTTTTATAACAGTAATTGAATTAATAATTCATATCGTAATTTGAGGGAATTTACACATACATTAATTAATATATGAACCCTACCTCTCCACTAATGGGACATAACTCAACTCATGTACATGTCATCATTAGAGATGGTCGATACTTATTTTCAAATGTGAGTATTGGTCTCCAAAATTCATGGTACGAGCTGATTTATTGAACACCTCATTCACTTTCACTCACTTCTTGTAAAATTGGCTTGCCTTCTATAAAAATAGCACAATTGTATCAACATAGTCCAATTGGTGGAGTGTCACTAACCACTAGTCCAACGAAATTTCAGTATTATTATGGAGAAACACTATTAACCAAGTCTCATAGAAAGAAACAAAGACTCAGGTAAGATCCTTGGAACTGCATCCCTCATTTTGTGGTTTACTCTTCTCCTTACCAACTGTTATAGGTGATTTTACCACACATGGTGAATCACACTTTTATGGCCTTCCCTGTCCCTCTGTAGACTCCTTATACCCCATGGACCATTTTTTTACCTTTGATGTTTCCAATATCATCCCTAAAAACATTTAAAAATTGCCATACGCGACTTTTAAACCCTTTCTCACGTATATACAGGGGTTTGGCCCCTAAAACCGCGTACATCGGGATGTGTGCAAAAGGCCAAATTATTTTGGATTTTTCCTTGATGTGGATCCAACTTGCTTGTCTCCTGGCCTTCCATATGCCTTGAGATCGCTCGGATTCGACCCTTCATTACCCCATTGAAGAGCTATATAAGGAACCCTTTGGATACATTGAAGGCATGAGGAATTGAGAGCAAGAGAACTATAGTCCATTATTGTCGGAGCTTATGCTTGAGTCTGCATCCCTTTTTCCCTTGGAGCACTTTTGTGTTCTTCACAAGCTTTCCCTTTGCTTGTGAGTTTGCTATCGAGAGATGGAGGATTGAAGTGGTGGAGGCTCAAGTGGGGGAATTAGTTTCTTCGATTCACAGACGTACCGATAGAGGTTGTCTCTATTGTAATCTATGTTTTATATTAATAGAAATATCTTTTCTTGTCCAATAATGTGTATTTGAATGAATATTTGATCCATGGATGATTTCAAATGCTTATATGTTATTGATTATATATGCTAGAGTAGGTCTAACACGATTATATATAGCATGCTTGTCTTGTCTATTGAATGTTGAGGAAGCAATTTATCAATTCAAGCTGGAGTTGGAAAAATCAACGTCTACATCAACCTTTCGGAATAAGGTACGAGTTGAGATCCTTTAGTGTTAGATATTTGGTTTCTCTTGCGTATAGGAAAGGATTGATTTCTGGAGTCAAGTTGTCTATTGTGGTACCCCAATCCATAGGAATTTCTCTTTGTAATAGAATTGGCGACTCCATTGGGGAGTTCCTAGCGGTTGTCCTTTGGGGGTTTTTATCGGCATTCAATGTTCTTGAATTTCTCTGATTTCTTTGTTTCTAAGTCGTATCTGGGGGCATGTTTTCCTGGTAGTGTCTGATTGGTGTGAATTTTGTCTCAGCTTATCTGTTTGCCTTCATTTTTATACATTTTTCTTCTTGTACGCAAGTTTTTAACTCACAGTCGCATGTACACGTGGTTTTGACTGCTATATCCATGTACATATGTGGGTTTTCTACATACAGTCGTGTATGCCCTGAGTTTTTCCTTTTAGAGGAAGATTTATTGTTGTTGCGTGAATTTTGATGATTGTTGAGTCTCCTTTGATACTGCTAGAGTTTGTATACACCTCTGTTTCTGATCAGAGACACCTTTTTTAGGGTAATTTTTTTTTTAAGAATGTTCTTGTTATTTCATTTTCGATTTTTTGTTTTGGGATTAGTGCATTAGATTTCTTTTGCCTTAGTACTTTGCGTGAGTGATGTTTGATTATGCTTGCAGAGTCTGGGGGTGGTAGAATCATTCTTTTGCTTTACTATCTCATTTTTATTCAAAAGATCCAAAAATATTTGCTTCTTTGCATCATTATGCATTGCACTTTTCATTTCGCATGGTACTTGCACTAGGTTTGCTTAGAGAAGTCTTAGTTAGGCTTTCATATAGGAATGACTGCACTTGTCATTTAAAGAAAATTTTGCATTTCACGTAGTAGCATGCCCTATTTTTCATTCAACACAATGCATTTGCATTGATTGTTAGGTGTGCATTTTAATTCATGTTGTGTCATAACACCATTAGTTGCATGGTCATCTACCTTTGTTGAGTAATAAAGCCAAATAAATTCAACACTTAATTAAAATGGATTACACTATTTTATTTGATAGGGTACACCAACAAGATTAGGTTTTGGGGTCTTGGAATAGTTCATTGTGAGTAAATTCTCCAATACCACTAAACAATAACATGTATGTGTCTGTCCAGGTGAGAGTGTGAAATTCTTTGGTATAATTAGTGTTTCTCAGGATCCTCCTCTTACAAGGGAGTCAAGAACAAGGCAATGTGAGCAGTTATTGATTGGGATGACCCCTAGTCATAACTGAGTAGCACCAAAGATATTTCCAGGATTGTATTCGTATCTGGGGGCTCTTTCGAGAGTTTCAGGCTTTGCTACCTTGCCCATATGGTCAATCCTGCCTGCGATTGTCTGCCTGAGCATTGATTATATTGAGGTGACCTTAGTTGCCTTACCTAGGTTATCGAGGGGGTACTTTGTAGGGGTTATTTTGCAGGTGTCTCGACCAGTTTTGGGTCAGACAACACAGTTGCTATATGCGTTGAAGCTGAGGGCCACAATAATTGGTTACGAACCTCCGCTTGTTGTGTATGGGAGTCTCAAGCCTCTCCTAGGTGAGACATACCTGCTTCATTCGGGAGCTCACATATCCTACCCTTGTTTGCTTGTGATTGGCTTTAGATTATATTGGTGTATGTTGTGTGCACGTTAGCTTTCTTAGGGTTTGTGTAATTAGAGAGTCTTTTTCATTTTTTGAGTCATTGTGGATTCGGGTGTGGCACCTCTCCATTCTCATCATTTAGTAGGACTTCCACCTTCTACATCTCCTCCTCCTTTGGGAGAGAGAAGAAGACGGTCCATGCGGACTACTTCTCACATTGATTCACACACGATGGGAGATCATGAAGATAAAATTCCTGAGCTACCTTCTTCGCTTCATGAAGTTGAAGAAGAAGATCCTACCCCTACATATGATCCTTCACCTGATATACCTACACACTCTGGGTATGATCCTTCACATGATATACCTACACACTCTGGGTATGATCCCTCATCAACAGGTCATTGGTATTGGATGCCGGGCGATGAGACTCATCATGAACCTATGAGCACTAGTTATGTTAGTTATGATATGTCTAGTATTCCTGCACATGATTCGGTACCGCATACCGAGTCAGAGTTTGAACCTAACACTATGCCTGGGGGCATTACTAGTCACTTCCAAGTGGAGATATTTGGGAACACGAGTGACATTGCACCCTCCATCCCGTCGGTGGAGGTCACATCACATGTTCATCCTAGACCTAGTGCTAGTAGTCCTATTTGGATACTAGAGCCAAGAGGAGTGATTGTAGGGAATACCACTTACATAATTTCACATGTCCCCTCGTCCTCTATTCCTAGTTCTTCGAATGCTATTCCTCCCCCACATTCATGTGGTCCTTTAGGCCAGAATGTTGCTACGAGTCATGTGCGTACTACTGCTACTCGCGTAGTTGTGTCTCAGAGTCAAGTACCTCCTGTTGTATCGAGAGGTCGTATTCTTACTTCTGAAGGTCATATTCCTATTTCCGGAACATCAATCCCTACCTATGGAGTTTCTCATGGGAAATATCATGAGAATTCTTATGGACCGCAGTATGCATAGAGTTATTCACCTTATGGGTATGGGTATCAACAGCCCGCTTACTCTCCGAATTATGGCTTTGTACCTCCACATAGTCAAGGTACACCACATTATGGTGCTTCCATGCCACCCTACATGGGTCAAACAGGAGGCAAATACTATGGCCATGGCCATGTTGGTTACAGTAATCAGTCCTATGTGAATCAAAATTATCAGGGAGCACCTCATAGACCTTCTCAACCTAGGCTCCCTTTCCTCACAGCGTTAAATCTACTTGACTTGTCGAGACTATCAAACAATATGGTATCTTATGACCCGGCTTGGCCGGCTGTCCCTACAAAGCTTCCCTCGAACATTCCCAAATTCGAGGGAAAACTAGGAGAAGATCTGAGTGAACATGTTACTACATTTCACCTATGGTGCTCTTCAAATTCCTTACACGAAGATTCGATCCGTTTAAGGCTATTTCAACGCACCCTCACTTGGCCTACCATGAAATGGTACATAGAGCTACCTAGGGGGGCATTCGCTTTGTTCGATGACCTAGCTATAACTTTTCTCAACCACTTCCAGCTACCAGTATGTTATGACATTGGTACATAGCTCTTGTCGACATTTTGAGAAGACAAATCCATGCATATCTCGGACCATATCCAAGAGTGGCGTAGACGGAAGAGATTGATTAAAGCCTTCATACTGCCAGAGTTTCTTCTTGAATGGTTCCTTAAATCATTACTGCCTTATATAGTGAAGGATGTTTCTACATCTGGAGTTCAGAACGAGGAACAAGCCATTTTTGGCACAGGAATTGGACTTAATTTATGCTCACTCCAATTTGTTATATGAGATCATTCCTAATGCTTCGCGTTCTAGTTTCGACCCTGTTAACGGGTCGATTAGGCACAAGAGTCAACCGAGGAACAACCCGATCCAAGAGTTTTCAAGATGCTCTCAATCATTTAAATAGCTGTTCCTAATGGGAATAAGGCCCCGTTGCCTTTCCTAAATCACTACCAGCTACAGGAAAGGATTTCAAAAAAGGAAAACTAAAACTACAATCTTAGTGATAAGATCTTTACTTATCTCTGAACAAGTTAATAAACGTTATTAATTACAATATAAATCAGCTAGATTAAATCTGCTTATACTACAACAATAAAAGTTAAATAACTATTAACAGAGTTAATAAATTATAGCAATACATTATATACACCTGTACATTAATCACAAGATAAGAAGAATAATTTGAATGTGATATGAATATAAACATCTGATTCAATGGATTCTTAAATAATATAATTAACAGAAAAGGAATTATATTAACTTATTCTAAGTCCCATCCTCATCAGGAGCGTTGAAAATGTTAACCTGAAATCAAATCTGCTAATAAGACTACTACGTAAGTAACCTTGAACATATTCGAAATAAATTCAGAAACTTTAAACAAGATCACACAGTAGGTATTATCATATATGATATGATGTTCAAACATCAAACTTACAACATGACATACATCAGCAAATCGAAATCAGTATAAGTCGATAATTATACATAATATATTTGCATAATTCATTAAAGAGATCATGACAAACATTAATAATATGAAAAAAAATAACAAGACCAATCGATACAGTAAACACATATGCGAAGTAAAAATACTATAAACATATATAAGTATCACCAGTTTAAAATACTGTAGCTGCTGATAGGAAACTGCCATAAGTCACAGGAAAATCAAACAGTGGTCTTGTGTCCTTCCCCAAAACTATCGACCCCCTTCTCAATACCTACATGTCTCTTTAAATAACCAATTCATAGAGAAGTGGTTCTAAACAACCGGAAACCATAAAATCGAAATCAAATCCAATTTCGTTAAAAATGACAAGTGAAACATGTCATTTTTAATATACATTAAATGTTTTGAAATTGGATAGACTTAGTTCATAACACAAAATCATAAAATCGGCAAAGACACTAACTACATTGTGACACCTGGAAAATAGTCTTCGCCAATCGATTTGTTCCCGATTATGTAGGGATCATCCAGACCATAGACAATCATCAAAATCCAAGAGAGAAGATCCAAAATATCACCTGCGATACTGCACACAAAAGAAATATAATTAAAACACATACAAAAAGGAAAATGCAATAAACTAAATAATAAATGAATTAAACCGAATACCTATTAAGGAAATAATTTGCTTATCAATCTATCATAACTTCAAAACTGAAACCGATAGTAGGTGCACTTCAACCCATTATAAACTCACAGGAGTGTTAAACACCTGAATGTTTACGCCCTTTGTTGGATTCGACGACTGACCCTTAAACTGCATTAATGTGACTTGAGCATTGAGCTCTCGTACTCTCTCTTCATTCTTGTTATTTTCATTATGCAATTTCAGGACCCTACGGATCAACCGATTCTTATGCTTTTTAAGATGTGGCAGAGACTTGTTGTTTAAAACCGCCTTCTCATTCAACTTAAGATTCTCAGCCTCCATAATATTGCGATGAGCTACCATTTCAGTAACTCTTACTTCCATCTTGTGTATCTTGTCCAACAAACAGTTAACAAACAACGGGTGAATCATATGCCCATCTTGATAGAAACCAGGTAAGTTTGTCTCTACAGTCTTCCCTTTAGCTTGAGGGTCAACAACAGGATCAACCCGAACATCCTTATCAAACGCGGGAGGGCTATCATCAGCAAGGTTCGAAATGAACTGATGCCCAACGTTACGATCATCATCAGGAAACACAGGGTTTCCTTCTTCATTGTCTATCACGACAGTTTCCACATGAACACTATTGCTCACGGGTGGTTTGACAACATTACCCTTGGCCATGCTTCTAGTAAACCTACCCATCAACTTAGCTTTCGGCCTTTTACCCGTTTGTTTGCAGGTATTAGTGTTTCTTTTCGGGGTTACTGGAGACAAACCCGAAGACTTCTTCATACGTTTTGCAGACACAGAGGAACCGGGGCTACTTATAGGAATCGACTCATTACAAACACTGGGGCTCATTCGACCAGTAGGGTTTGACACGGGCTTGCTTGACAAAGGCTTGCGTAAAGGCGAGACCGCAACTTGATTAGGTTCTTGATGCCTTAAGAATTCTTCCGGGCAGTCAAACTGACAGTGACAAAAGGCTGAGAAGCCATTAAATTCAATAAACTCATCCCACGACCCGTTTAACTTTGACAATTACCTCTCTATTAACATCCTCACCAAACCGTGGTGAAAAAGACTATGACTAATATGTTTCAGACCCTTTTTAATTGCAGAGGACATTTTAGACAGACTCTGAACTAGGTAATAAGGTAAATTCAGAGGGAACCCAATAAAAACAGACATCAACCACAGATGGTAAACATAGGCTGAAGAGAGGCGACCTTCACAGGTCACGTACCTGTGGATTAGGTCCAAGACAGGTCGCCACTCCTTCTCAAAGTATTTCCGGGCCACTCCAGCTCTGAACGATACCTCTTGACAGGGATTCTTCAGTAATTTCCTCCATTCAGTTATATCCATTCGCTGGTACTTAAACCATCGTTCACCTACCAATGGAAAACCAGTAGCAAGCGCAACCGAGCGCTCGTCCACTCGAAACTGAAGATCACCTACCTTGACCTGAAAGTCGACTAAAGACACAGGAAACACCCTCGTCACTTCAGGGTTCAAATCCGAAAACTTACTGATAAACAGCAACCATCCCACAACCTCGACCTTGGATAAAAGTTTGGGGTTTGTATCAAGGAGCTTCATCTCACAGGGCTCGACTCTCACCACCGGCGCCATAACTAACTGTGCACATGCACGAAACCTCACCTGGAAAAGATACCAGAGATCAAAAAACGACAGCAAACTTGAGAGTGAGCACTCAGGGTGTAGATCAAGGAGAAAAACTAAGCAACGGAACCCTATGCATTCATAAACCAGTCGTGACATGCATAAACGCAGCCGATAACCCTGAAACTTCGGCATGAAGGGGAATGATAACACAGTAAGGCAATCAAAATAAGAAACGACAGCAAAACAACTCCAGATTGAACTGATCTTGCCATTATTTACCTCGGGCTATTGAAGTAAGATCACTCATTGCACAGACTACAGGTGTTAACCGATCATGGAGCCACGACACCACACAGGTACTCGGAATTGAATGTAAATGCCAGAACTAAGTACCCGCGCAATGATTCCATATCAATTTCACAGCAGGTATATCGGAATTGGAGGCGATGACATAAATTAAGCTGATGTTAAACAATAATCCTATGTCACCCTTACCGTAGATTTGATTTAACCTTCGAAGGTTGCGAGCCATGCAACATAATATAAAATGATCAAATAAAAACCAAACTTTGCAATATAGACCATGTTATAGAAATCAACATTAAACTATTATGGTGATATTGATTATGGTTTGGAATCCGAGAGGTAACTTAGGATCTGGCATGTATGTATAAAATATTACTCCTTGGATACTCTAGGACCTTGCCACACTTGTTAGAATAATCAAACCCATAGTATTACCCACTTAGACATTAATTCATTTATTTTTGTCTTATTTGCTTAGGTCATGAGTCCCACCATGTTCAAGTTGCTAATTGCCTATCCATAGAGGTCAAACTTGCCATCTTTGGCTCATGTAGCACTTGGGAAAGCCTTAGGAATCAAATCTGCTTTATTCCTGGCCTCCTAGGCGCCCTTCTTCTTTTTCTGCTTTGTTGACTGCTTTTTCAGTTTTTAAAGCACATAAGGAAAGCAAGACTAGGTGAGGTGAACCTGTTTTATTCCCCTTTCATCCTCCACTCTTTCCTCCATGAAAAAGCATGTATGAGCTGCCATTTCACCACTCATTAGCTTGCCCATGGGCCCTTGCCAATTCGTGAGCCTCATGACAGATTTGGGATCAGCTTTTTACACCTATGGGGGATTTGCCTATTTTGGGTAAGCCTGCTTTATGCTAGTTTTGGATGCTTCCTCATGCATTCGATTTCTTCATGTATTCTATTTATTCAGCAGCCTATGATATTACAGGTTTGGCTATTGTACACTGAGTTAATATAATTTTGTGTTACAGCTCCATTTTCAGTCTCCATTATTGACAATTTGCATTATCAATTGTAATTTGTTGTGAGTGAAATTAATCTATTGCTGGTTAGAATTTCTACATGGTATCAGAGCCATTGTAGGTTGTTACTCTCCTTCAAAATTTTTTTTGCAGGTTCGACATCAAGACTGGGAGCCTTCTACTGACAGCCGGGACAGATTTTCTAAAGCTATGGATTCACAGAAAACTATCCTCACTCCCTTCAACTATTTTGAATGGAAAGCAGAGATGGAGATCTTGTTGAGAGAAAAATGCCTCTATAGGGTGACTATGGCTACAGAAGCAGAGCCCAATGCTGTTGCAGAGAAGATCAAATGGCACAATCGGAGAGATGAGGCCTATGGCCTCCTATGTCTCAGTATTTCCTGAGACCTCCTTTTCCATCTTGATGGATTAACTTCACCAGATCAAGTATGGGAGAAACTTTCTGAACTCTTCGGAAAGATAGATGAGATGAGGGGACACCAGATTGAAAATGAGCTGATTTCCCTAAGTCCCAGTAATTTTGAATCCCTGCAGCTATATTTCTCCAAGTTCAAAGCACTAGTTTTGCAGTTGAAACAGTGTGGTATTGAAAAGAAAGATGATCAGCTCATATTGGCCATCCTCTCGAAGCTAGGACCTGACTACTCAGTCTTTGTTTCGACCTTCTATGCCACAAAACTCACAGCTCGAACCTGGAAGATGCCTAGCCTTGCAGATTTCATGGAATCTCTCACACAAGAACAAGACAAGCTGGTGATGATGGGCACCATCAAACCATCCAAAGATCAAGCTTTGATTGCTGGAGATTCGAAGGTATATTCAAAAAGCAAGAAGAAAGATAAAAATCCACCTGAGAAAGGAAGAGACAAGAAGCAGTCTCCAGAGGATCAACAAGGTCCCAAGAAAAATACCCAGAAG
>LPNX010710428.1:478826-510915 GCA_001517045.1 Pseudotsuga menziesii
GCTTCCCCATGCATTCGATTTCTTCATGTATTCTATTTATTCAGCAGCCTATGATATTACAGGGTTGGCTATTGTACACTGAGTTAATATAATTTTGTGTTACAGCTCCATTTTCAGTCTCCATTGTTGACAATTTGCATGATCAATTGTAATTTGTTGTGAGTGAAATTAATCTATTGCTGGTCAAAATTTCTACAACACTTACATTGAACCAACCATGCATACCCATAAATTCACGTCCAAATGAATCCTATGATAATGTGCCAAACCATACTATGATCAATCATCCAATTTCACAACCTTATCAACGTCTATAATAATAAAATCAAATAGCAAAATCAAGTGATAACTGTTTAGATAAGATTTCAAGATTAGGTTATGAGAAAAAGATATGGAAATTATTAATACTAATCCCTTGATTGTTAATGTAAATCTACCCAAAATAATAACTTGATAATGGTGATTTTGTCAAATAATCTATAGTTTGCAAAGCCTGCTTAACCAAAACATAGAATTTTACTGATTCAGTAGCTCATAGAATGTTATCATTTCAGTAGCTGGTGATTCATTCGAGTTTGTCCTGAGAAATTCGAACATTTCATCAAACAAAATAGGATTTTGTTTGATGAAATACGTATTTTGTAAGGCTGTTGAGCAGGGGCACAACAGATGGCGACTGACTGGGCGGAACAATTATCTCTATTTCTTAACATGAAATCATGCAATCAAAGAAATTAGATCTTTCATGTATGTCATTATACAGGCATCAATATTTTACCATCTTAAACAGATTCAGGCATCTCACATTTCTAAAAATTACCAGAAATTTACAGTCTTAATTATTTATTTGATGAAGATCGAGTTTCTAACAAAAATCAGTCCAAAAGAAGTAAAACAATAAATGACTTGGTTTTAAAGAATAAAATCCCAATACCATAAGCATGGCCCTGCTGCCAGCAGGCGTCTATAGCCTCGACAGGGTTGCTTCAAAGCCCAAAGAATGCAAGTATCCCATTTGCTAGTTATAAATATACAATTTTGGTTAGGTTGAGTTGTTAACATTGTTTTCTCTTTTAATTTTAATACTCCTGAAGGCCATGGTTCTGGCTTGGTAACCAAATAATAACCATGTCAGTCACCAGTCTGCACCATAGTAAATAAACTGGCTCGTAATGAGACCTTTTATCCCTTAGTGTTTTTTCCAAGGGCCATTGCCTAAGCTTGGTAACTAGAAACGACAATGTTACTGAATGCAAACCTATGATCCTGAACAGACTGGCTTGTTATGAGACCCTCTGTCCTTCAGACTATTTTAAAGAATATTCATCTCCAACCATGGGCAAAATGTAGTAATGATTAATCTGCAGTGAGATTATCTTAGCAGATGGGGAGGCAGACCTAATTCTCTTTACGAGAAGGGATGGCGTAAAAGATTTAAAAGATAACCTTGCCAGGTCCTGCCTTAATCCTTTTGGAAAAATCTTTGCCAAGACTCATATTATTGATTAATATTAACCTGATTCAAAAATTTCTGGTAAAATCTAGAAAGATGGAAACCTGTTCACTGTTCAAGACATAAAATAGTATGACAATTTTCAGGATAGTAAGACCTTTGTGCATAATTTGCAGATCAATCACAGAACTTGATAAAAAGACATCAGCTTGAAGTTTGATAAATTAATCAGACTCAAAATGTGCAAATAAAACAACAAATAAATATGAGAAAATATCCAAAGCAAACAAATCAAATAAACTCACTAACCAATTCCACAAACCAAGCACACCACACCAGATATGTACAAGATAATCCCTTGAGGGGGATCAGCAAAAATATTTCTTAATCAGATGACCATTCACTGGAAGGTTGTCAATGTCACCCTCCAATGTCTGCAACCTAAAAGTGCTAGGACCAAGTTTTTCTATAATAATAAATGGTCCCAGCCACATGCATTGGAACTTCGTATTTTTTCCTTTGTCTTCGTGCTCCTTGTCCCATTTCAGAACTAGGTCACCTACTTCCAAATCCCGACTAGCTGATTTTCTGAGATCAAATCAGTGCTTCACGGTCTGTTGGTGTTTATCAAACTTTTTCCTAGCCAACTCTTTATCTTCCTCTAGTTTATGCAAAGTGTTAATTCGATGCTCCATGGCAGAACATGGTGTCTCCTGTACTGACTGGGAAAGCTGTAAAGAGGGTAAAAATAAATGAGGAGGCAAAATAGCTTCCTTGCCGTATACCAGGAAAAAGGGAGAGTTTCCTATGGCAGCGTTGGGAGTCACTCTGTCAGCCCACAAGGCATTCGATAAGGCGTTATGCCAATTCCTATGATGATTAACCACCGTACGTTTCAGAATCTTGATGAAATTTTTATTAGAAGATTCAGCTAACCCGTTACCCTGGGGATAATAATTAGCTGAATATTTTAACTTTATGCCCTTTTCCAATGCATACTTAGTTAATTTCACAGAAGAAAAATAAGTTGCATTGTCGAAAATCAAAGATTCAGGAACACCGAATCTGGTGAGAATAAAAGAATCAAGGAATGATATCACCTGTTCCGAGTTAACCACTCACAAGGGAATGGCTTCAACCCATCTAGTGAAGTAATCTGTGGCTATCAAAATGTACTTATGTTGCTGTGAAGAAGCTAGTGTGATTGGACCAACGATATCCAGACCCCATTGCTGAAATGGGACTTCGATAATAACCGGCTGGAGGGGTAACGCTGCTTTCTTCAGCCTGCCTCCTACTCTCTGACACTCCTGACACTTCCTGGCAAAGGCATATGCATCTTTTAACAACGTAGGCCAATAGTAGCCCGCTTTGAGTATTTTATGCGCAGTGGTTTCTCCGCCAAAGTGTCCCCCGGCTGGTCCTGCGTGTAGTTGAGACAACACATTATCAGCCTCATTTCTTTCTAAACAATGAAGGAGGACTCCTTCGAAATTTTTTCTAAACAAAATGTTATCAATCAGCTGATAAGGGGCAGACCTCAATCTCAAAGCCCTTTTATTACATGGGTCTAAATGTTCAGGAGCATTCCCACTCAATAGAAAAAACTTAATATCATTATACCAAGAATCAGGAGGAGTGGAGATCGGAAAAAATTCCCTTTCAAACAAATAAGGTTCACCAAAGAAGTGCAGATCAGATTCAGAACTGTCAGAGGATCCAGTTGCCAGCTTACAGAGTCCTTGTCCCCTGACAATCTTTAAAGGCTTGATTTCCAGGTCATATTCCTGAAGTACTGTAACCCAATGGGCTCACTTTTCACCCAGGTCCTTTTGTACCAACAGGTTTCTGACTGCTGAATATGGCACAACAACTTTGGTATGAGAATTCAGCAAATAAGGCCGGAAATGTTTCACTGATTTAAAAACCGCAAATGCTTGTTTGTCTACTTCTGGGTAATTCAGCTCTGCACCGTTTAAACCAGAACTCGTAAAAGCAATGGGAGCTTCATTATTTTCCTGATTTTTCTGTGTTAGAACAGCAGCATATGAAGAATCAGAAGCAAATGTATACAAAATAAATGGCTTAGAAAAATCAGGGCTTGTTAAGGTAGGAGCTTTAGCAATAGCTTTTAAGATGTCATGGAAAGATTGCTTCTCTTTAGTAGACCATTTAAATTCAGCATCTTTCTTGATCATTTTCTGAAGCGGCCTAACAATTTCAGTGAACCCAGGAATAAATCTAGAAACAAAATTTATCTTCCCAAGAAATGACTGCATGGTTTTCTTTGAGTGAGGCATAGAAATTTGAGATATAGCATGTGTACGTTCTGGGTCAATATTGATACCTTGTTTAGAAACAACGAAACCCAGTAACTTACCTTCTGTAACTGAAAAGATGGATTTCTTAGGATTCAGAGAAATCCCATATTTCCTGCAACGCTAAAAAACTCTCCTGAGATGAGTTAAATGATCAGCTCTATTCTTTGAAAAGACAGTAATATCATCAAGATAAAAAACGACAAACTTACCGATCAGACCTCTAAATGCGATATCCATTGCCATTTGAAACGTTGCTCCGGCATTAATTAAACCAAATGGCATTTTCCTATAGGCATAAGTTCCCCAAGGGGTCCTGAAGGTTGTTTTCAACTGATCTGCTTTGGATACTAACACTTGGTTGTATCCGGAAAATCCGTCTAAAAGTGAAAACATTTCAGATCTAGAGACCTATTGTAAGATTTTCTCCATTGGAGGAACATGACAATTGTCCTTATCTAAAACCTTATTCATATTTCAGAAATCGACACATAACCTGATATCACCATTTTTCTTTCTAATGGGGACAAGATTTGCCACCCACTGTGCATGCCGTACCGGGAAAATTATTCTGGCGGCAAGGAGTTTATTCAGCTCCTTCTTGACAGTTGGTTCTAGGCTAGGATGCATTTTCCTCAATTTCTGTTGAAAGGGTTTAGCCTCTTGTTTCATGGGAATGACATGTTGCATTATATTAGGATCAAATGTCTTAAGATCCTCATACGTCCATGCAAAAATGTTTTTAAACTCATTAAAGAGTCGTATGAAGGCTGTTTTTTCTTGGGGAGTACACATACTATCCATATTGACACATTGAGGGTCATGTTCAGTGCCTAGATTTACAATTTCATATTGCATAATGGAGTTATTGGTTTTACAGTTCCTTGCAGCTTTAAATTTATCCTTCAAGTCATAGAATTTCTCGAGTTTGATTACTGATATGGGAAGAGTACTAACCTGATTGAGAGATTCCTGAATTGAACAAGGCTTATGAATTACCGCAAAATTGTACAGATCCTCATCGTGAGTCATTTCGTCAATGACCGCATCTTTAAAAGTATCCTTCAAAGTCAGAAAATTGACCAACTGCTCCTCATTGTCGAAGACTCTCCAATTTGCGATGTTGTC
Organism: Pseudotsuga menziesii; assembly: GCA_001517045.1. Classification (NCBI taxonomy): domain Eukaryota; kingdom Viridiplantae; phylum Streptophyta; class Pinopsida; order Pinales; family Pinaceae; genus Pseudotsuga; species Pseudotsuga menziesii. Next base: position 483,726 of record LPNX010710428.1, read on the forward strand.
AGGTATGGAAGGTCTGAAAAGCAATTCAACTGAAAAAGAATCAACAAGCATTCCTTTAGATGGAATTAACCGTGAAGCAACGTTGGCTAAGAGATCTGCTTCCTGATTTAAATAACAAGGAATAGAACTTATGTTAAAGGCTTCAAATGCTAGTAATAGATTCCATACCTCTGCCTGATAATTTCTTAGATGCCCAGCAATACAGTGTATAGTGTTACGCACCTGTCTGACGATTATCTCAGAGTCTCCTAACACTACCAAAGCCTTGGCTCCCAAGTCAATTGCTTTTTTCAGACCTTGAATCAGAGCTTCGTATTCAGACACATTATTGGTGCAATCGAATTCTAACCTGCAAGCAATGAAATACCTTTTCCCATAGGGATCTATCAGCAAGCAACCTGCACCAGCCCCTTCTTTTGACTTAGATCCGTCAAAGTATAGAGACCAGAGACCATTGTTCAGATCTAAATGTACCGTGTTTGGAACTGGAATCTCTTCCGGAACTTGAGTAAAATGGAATACTTTAGACTGCTGTACTGAGTTTTGGACTGGTGAAGTTTCAGCTTCGAAATTCCCAAAGAAGGAATCAGTCATGTAATTGCCCATTATGGTATCAGTGAATAGCACCGACTCATTAGAGTCATCCAATTCGGTGACTGTGTGCTTCATATACCTTTCTCGATCAATTCTGATCTTGTTTGGACAACCATTATGAGATATCCATAAATGTGACTAGTATGTTGCAAAATATCCTTTCAATTTTTCAGACCAATCTCTTCTAAGAAATAGGCCATACGCTTCCGGGATATTTGCAACAATTATATCAATGATAAAATGGACTTGAGGGTTCGAAGCTAACCTTATCAACACCTCTTTCAACTTGCCTATTAATTTCACGTTTGAACGGTCAAGCTGCACAATACTTGTATCACAAGGCACATGGACTGCATTAAGTTTTTTACACACAGAGTATGGCATGACATTCTTTGAAGCCCCTGAGTCTATCATACAGTTGTGCACTTTACGATTGCAGATTTCAAACGTAGGTAAAAAAGGAGGAGTTGAAGAATCAGATTTCTTGCCTATAGACGAGGCATTGAATGAACACTTTCCTGAGTTATCTTTAGTATTAGCAGAATTGTTTTGATTAGAAGGGGTTTTGCCAGTTTTACTAAAGATACTCCTTGCATCATCTTATCTCAAATTACAGGCAGTTTGAGAAGTTCATAGATAGAGATATTAGCTCTGATTTTCTTTAAATCTTCAACCAGATCATATTCTAAATCAAGGGAGGGTGTAGATTTAATATTTGCAGGTTGGGTTTTTGTTTGAACAGCTGAACTATTATCTGTACCAGTTGTAGAAGGTTCCCTTGAGGGCTGGTCTGTTTTGCTTCTAGTGTTTTATTGATGCTGATTTACATTGACAACACCCACATCTTCGTCATCAGTCAATTCTGTGGTGTCCCAGAAGTGACTGATAACTTGAGGAGGTTTATCTTCTGTGTCATTATCCTTTTCTTGGGTATCTTCAGAACTCTGCCCTGAAGATGGAGCATCACTTTCAGCTGATGTTTCTAGACCTGAAACTAATAATTTGAGGAAACTATTAATTTCATCAACACTATTAGCTTCAAAAGGTGGAGTCTGTTTCGGAGCTGCATTTTGGAAAGGTCTTCTCAAAGGCTGTCTAGGTGGTTCTTTATTCGGGGTGTTTTCAGAAGTACCTTTCTTTAAATCAATGATTTCATTGGAAAACTTTTTAATAACTCTTTGGAGGCTGTCCAAATCTAGTGAATCCTGACCTTTTTTCTCAGGGTTTGTGTTCTTGGTAGGACTGTCAGTCTTCTTACGAGAAGAAGATGCAGAATAAGTATCTACCCCAGGGTTGGTCTTTATGGCAGACATGTCTTTTTCAACCTTAATTGCTTCTTCAAAGTTTTCAGCAAGGGTAAGTTTGGCTGCTCTTTTGACAAACATGGCCATTGACACAGGAAGGGTTGAAGTGTAAAACTGAATAGTGACATCCTCTGCCGGCCTCGAGGTAGCAGGAATTCTGTTTCTTAGAGTTAGGAATCGCTGGTTAAAATCTTTTGCCTTTTCCTTGGTTTCCATGCGAATTCTAGACAACTCTAACACCAAGGCAGCTGGAGTCTTGTCGTATCCGAACTTGTTCATGAAAGAAAGATCGAATTCGTTCCAACTGGTTATAGAACCAGCCATAAGTGAAAAATACCATGTCGAAGCTTTACCCTCAAATGTATAAGGGAAAAGTTGACAGACCACATCTTCATGTTCAACATCTAAGAGCCGAACTGCTAGCATAAACTTCTTAACATGATCTTCTGCTGGCTCTTTCTGCTTAGGATTGAACTTGGGTAACAACTTCTTAGGATGCTTAGGTAAAGGGTGTTGATTGCCTGGGACAACCACTGCATCCTGAGCTAACCATGGCATGTTAGCATTAGGGTTTGGGGGGTTTACACCTGCCATGTTCCTTGGAGTTGGAGGTGGTGAAGGTGGTGTTTGAGGAATGCGAGGGGGTGAATGAGGTGGAGATGGTGGTTGACCAGACCCTCCTGAAGCAGGTGGTCTTGAAGAAGATGAAGGCTGATTGGCACCTGTCAGAAACTGTTGTATCTGAGGATTAGGAAAGGCACCTACAGGTTGTTCCTATTCTTCCGATGTAGGTTCAATATGATGAGTACGAGGACATGTGATCTGCGGGAGAGGCAATTCAGTGGGTTGGCGCCCGGTCAGATTCGAATAAGCCCTTATTAAAATCCTACGAGATTCGTTTATGGCTTGTTCGAACTAGTCAAGTTCTTCAGGTTGGTGAGTACTGCTAGAGTTGAATTGGGAGATAAGGTTTTGAACAGAGTTGTTCAGTGGGGCCTCACTCAATCGTGATGACCAGAGAGTACGTGGCTGTGATGATGACTGTATTTGAGGGGTGATAGGCTGATTGATTTTGTTAACAGGATTGTTTTCATCAGCCATTTACTTAAGCTAGCCCTCCTTCTAGCGCCATTGTTGACGGGCCGATTAGGCACAAGAGTCAACCGAGGAACAACCCGATCCAAGAGTTTTCGAGATGCTCTCAGTCATTTAAATAGCTGTTCCTGATGGGAATAAGGCCCCGTTGCCTTTCCTAAATCACTACCAGCTACAGGAAAGGATTTTGAAAAAGGAAAACTAAAACTACAATCTTAGTGATCAGATCTTTACTTATCTTTGAACAAGTTAATAAACATTATTAATTACAATATAAATCAGCTAGATTAAATCTGCTTATACTACAATAATAAAAGTTAAATGACTATTAACAAAGTTAATAAATTACAGCAATACATTATATACACCTGTACATTAATCACAAGATAAGAAGAATAATCTGAATGTGATATGAATATAAACATCTGATTCAATGGATTCTTAAATAATATAATTAACAGAAAAGGAATTATATTAACCTATTCTAAGTCCTATCCTGATCAGGAGCGTTGAAAATGTTAACCTGAAATCAAATCTGCTAATAAGACTACTGCGTAAATAACCTTGAACATATTCGAAATAAATTCAGAAACTTTAAACAAGATCACACAGTAGGTATTATCATATATGATATGATGTTCAAACATCAAACTTACAACATGACATACATCAGCAAATTCAAATCAGTATAAGTCAATAATTATACATAATATATTTGCATAATTCATTAAAGAGATCATGACAAACATTAATAATATGAAAAAAATAACAAGACCAATCGATACAGTAAACACATATGTGAAGTAAAAATACTATAAACATATATAAGTATCACCAGTTTAAAATACTGTAGCTGCTGACAGGAAACTGCCATAAGTCACAGGAAAATCAAGTAGTGGTCTTGTGTCCTTCTTTCCCAAAACTATCGACCCCCTTCTCAATACCTACATGTCTCTTTAAATAACCAATTCATAGAGAAATGGTTCTAAACAACCGGAAACCATAAAATCGAAATCAAATCCAATTTCATTAAAAATGACAAGTGAAACATGTCATTTTTAATATACATTAAATGTTTTGAAATTGGATAGACTCAATTCATAACACAAAATCATAAAATCGACAAAGACACTAACTACATTGTGACACCTGGAAAACAGTCTTCGCCAATCGATTTGTTTCCGATTATGTAGGGATCATCCAGACCGTAGACAATCATAAAAATCCGAGAGAGAAGATCCAAAATATCACCTGCAATACTGCACACAAAAGAAATATAATTAAAACACATACAAAAAGGAAAATGCAATAAACTAAATAATAAATGAATTAAACCGAATACCTATTAAGGAAATAATTTGCTTATCAATCTATCATAAATTCAAAACTAAAACCGATAGTAGGTGCACTTCAACCCATTATAAACTCACAAGAGCATTAAACACCTGAATGTTTATGCCCTTTGCTGGCTTCAACGACTGGCCCTTAAACTGCATTAATGTGATTTGAGCATTGAGCTCTCGTACTCTCTCTTCATTCTTGTTATTTTCATTCTGCAATTTCAGGACCCTACGGATCAACCGATTCTTATGCTTTTTAAGACGTAGCAGAGACTTGTTGTTTAAAACCGCCTTCTAATTCAACTTAAGATTCTCAGCCTCCATAATATCGTGATGAGCTACCATTTCAGTAACTCTTACTTCCATCCTATGTATCTTGTCCAACAAACAGTTAACAAACAACGGGTGAATCATATGCCCATCTTGATAGAAACCAGGTAATTTTGTCTCTACAGTCTTCCCTTTATCTTGAGGGTCAACAACAGGATCAACCCGAACATCCTTATCAAACGCGGGAGGGATATCATCAGCAAGGTTCGAAATGAACTCATGCCCAACGTTACGATCATCATCAGGCAACATAGGGTTTCCTTCTTCATCGTCTATCACGACAGTTTCCACATGAACACTATCGCTCACGGGTGGTTTGACAACATTACCCTTGGCCATGCTTCTAGTAAACCTACCCATCAACTTAGCTTTCGGCCTTTTACCCATTTGTTTGCAGGTATCAGTGTTTCTTTTCGGGGTTACTGGAGACAAACCCAAAGACTTATTCATACGTTTTGCAGACACAGAGGAACCGGGGCTACTTATAGGAGGAGGAATCAACTCATTACAAACACTAGGGCTCATTCGACCAATAGGGTTTGACACGGGCTTGCTTGACAAAGGATTGCTTAAAGGTGAGACCGCAACTTGATTAGGTTCTTGATGCCTTAAGCATTCTTCCGGGCAGTCAAACTGACAGTGACAAAAGGCTGAGAAGCCATTAAACTCAATAAACTCATCCCATGACCTGTTTAACTTTGACAATTCCCTCTCTATTAACATCCTCACCAAACCGTGGTGAAAAAGACTATGACTAATATGTTTCGGACCCTTTTTAATTGCAGAGGACATTTTAGAAAGACTCTGAACTAGGTAATAAGGTAAATTTAGAGGGAACCCAATAAAAACAGACATCAACCGCAGATGGTAAACATAGGCTGAAGAGAGGCAACCTTCACAGGTCACGTACCTGTGGATTTGGTCCAAGACAGGTCGCCACTCCTTCTTAAAGTATTTCCGGGCCACTCCAGCTCTGAACGATACCTCTTGACAGGGATTCTTCAATAATTTCCTACTTTCAGTTATATCCATTCGCTGGTACTTAAACCATCGTTCGCCTACCAATGGCAAACCAGTAGCAAGTGCAACCAAATGCTCGTCCACTCGAAACTGAAGATCACCTACCTTGACATGAAAGTCGGCCAAAGACACAGCAAACACCCTCGTCACTTCAGGGTTCGAATCCAAAAAATTACTGATAAACGGCAACCATCCCACAGCCTCGACCTTGGATAAAAGTTCGAGGTTTGTATAAAGGAGCTTCATCTCATAGGGCTCGACTCTCACCACCGGCACCATAACTAACTGTGCACATGCACGAAACCTCACCTGGAAAAGATACCAGAGATCAAAAAACGACAGCGAACTTGAGAGGGAGCACTTAGGGTGCAGACCGAGGAGAAAAACTAAGCAATGGAACCCTATGCGTTTATAAACTAGCCGAGACATGCATAAACGCAGCCGATAACCCTGAAACTTCGGCATGAAGGGTAATGATAACACAGTAAGGCAATCAAAATAAGAAACAACGGAAAAACAACTCCAGATTGAACTGATATTGCCATTATTTACCTCGGGCTATTGACGTAAGACCACTCATTGCACAGACTACAGGTGTTAACCGATCATGGAGCCACGACACCACACAGGTACTCGAAATTGAATGTGAATGACAGAACTAAGTGCCCGCGCAATGATGCCATATCAATTTCACAGCAGGTATATCAAAATTGGAGGTGACGACATAAATTAAGCTGATGTTAAACAATAATCTTATGTCACCCTTACCGTAGATTTGATTTAACCTTCGAAGGTGGCGAGCCATGCAACATACTATAAAATGATCAAATAAAAACCAAACTTTGCAATATAGACCATGTTATAGAAATCAACATTAAACTATTATGGTGATATTGATTATGGTTTGGAATCTGAGAGGTAACTTAGGATCTGGCATGTTTGTATAAAATATTAGTCCTTGGATACTCTAGGACCTTGCCACACTTACATTGAACCAACCATGCATAACCATAAATTCACATCCAAATGAAGCCTATGATAATGTGCCAAACCATACTATGATCAATCATCCAATTTGGCAACCTTATCAACGTCTATAATAATAAAATCAAATAGAAAAATCAAGTGATAACTGTTTAGATAAGATTTCAAGATTAGGTTATGAGAAAAAGATATGGAAATTATTAATACTCATTCCTTGATTGTTAATGTAAATCTACCCAAAATAATAACTTGATAATGGTGATTTTGTCAAATAATCTATAGTTTGCAAAGGCTGCTTAACCAAAACATAGAATTTTACTGATTCAATAGCTCACAGAATGTTATCATTTCAGTAGTTGGTGATTCATTCGAGTCTGTCTTGAGAAATTCGAACATTTCATCAAACAAAATAGGATTTTTTTTTGATGAAATATGTATTTTGTAAGGCTATTGAGCAGGGGCACAACAGACCCTAAGGTCAAAATTGGACCACATGCCGATGGAATTGTTGGTTGTACAAGTGCCAAACCTACATATTCAGTTGTGAAACAGGTCAGTCAATTATCTATCAACCAATCTACCTCAGGACAAGCCAAGGCTTCGTCTCAACCCACCCAAACGACGAGTGTGCTTTCGGTACAATCGTCGGACTAGAAGGGCAACCCACAACCCGGAAGGAATGTCACCACGGCCTGGGGAGGAGGAGGGGGGTTCTGATCATGGAATGTCACCATGGCTCTAGCTAGACATCGAAACAACTGCACCCATGCTCGTGGCACACCCACCACCTAACACTGCATGGCCTCAGGCAGGTACCCTGTGTGTCAGCTGCACGAAGTTGGTATGAATGCTTTGGAGCATCCGCTCCGCATCCACACCCGTAATGTCATATCCTCTTCCCCTTCGTCTATGACGAGGGAAGCCTTCAGGCCATCGTGGTCCTACATCTGCATGCATATGACAAGATGTCACTATGTGTTATCATGCAAAAACATGTCTTTTTGATTCCATATATCAAAAAACATAAAAAAAATTAAATAACTCATAAATATTAAAAAGAGGGTTGAGATTTGTTACAAATGTCTTAGTATTCCAATCCTGGTGGTAGTGGCATGTCAGGGTCTCCCCGAAAATCTATCCCCGCATAGGGGTAATCATTGATGACAACTATCTACCGCCGCCACCATGGAAAGAAATCAACTGGATAGGGGTTGGACACCCTACCTCCACCCAGTCTACACATCGCATCTACCCAATGTCGTTGGGACGGATCTCAAACCCCATGAAGAGGAACGTCAACTCTAGGGCTCAACCCCGAAACACGCTCAAAGAAAAATGTGCTCAGTATGCTGCTGAAACCGAAGTTTCGTACCCTGCCCATCTTGCACTCATTGAGCCGGTGCTTCATGTTGCCCAATAGTGCAATGATCCAATCCTAAACCATGGGTCTCATGCACTCCACCGTATAGAACATCAGGGGCCGCGAGGCCTGGTGGAGTGAGGCTATCTCGCTATCCTGCCAAGTGTCAGTAGTATGGCCTTTAGGCCTAGCACTTGTATGGAGTTAGTTGAGATCTGACTCTCGACCTTCTCCATGTATGGATAACAATACACTGCTATGTACTCCTCTATGGTGAGGTCACCTCAGGGCCCGCGAGAACGTAGGTTCACCACTTCCCCCCATCGGGACAATCCAGTAATAATGTATATGTCCTCCACTTCTATGGTGAGGGACATCCCGTCGATCTGGAATGACTCAGACTCAGGATCCCAGTAGTCTACTAACATCTATAGTAGTCTTGGTTTGGCCCTTAAGCCACCAAGACACCAAAACTTGTAGATCCCGCATGCACGAAGAGCCTGTTGTGCCATTAGATCATCCTATACTGCTTCTTCTACATACCCGTGCTCATGTTCTCTCCATTCTAGAACCATCATGCACATTTAATTGAAGTTTGGGTCATTAGATGTCTTAGAAAAGCTTGAACGCGGTCGCATACGCGACTGTTTGCTAAACAGCCGTGTATGTACGCGACTTTGGGGCATTTTTTCATGTATATCCAGCCCTATACGTGGAAAAATCCTCGATTTCCACATGGGTCATGGCACATACTTTAGGATGGCCTAGAAATAAAATTAGACCATGGAAAATTAAAAAAATTACATGTAAATGAAAGAGCAGGGCATAGGAAATTACCTGGAAAAAATGGTGTCGGATTCTGGCGGCTAGATCTCCCAGAATTCGTGTTTGAAGTTCTGAGCTCAATTGGGTAAAAATTTCAAATGTTATATAATGTTTTGAATTTTTCACTATTTATAGAAATTTTTCAAATTTTTGAAAATTTTTACCCCCTTTTTTATAGTTTTGGACCATTTTTTACTAATATATGATGTAGGAGACCATTTTTAGCGCCGTTTTGACCATTGTTTTGACCTGTTCATGCCAATTTTAGGTATCATGTTTAAACTGGCATATAGGTTAGGTTTCACCTCCATTTGCATTTTGCATGAACTTATGACCATTTCATTATAACCATAGGTATGAACCCATTCTATCTTGTCACAGAACCTTCTTGCTGTCTTAGAAGTGGCATGGTTTGAATGGTAGAGCTTAACCTTACATGGGTACCCTAGTTAGCTCCTTATTTGCATTTGGTGCCCATGCTGACAATTTGTCCTTTAGGGTATGGGAGTCTGTTGTATAGTATTGCCATGACATTTCGCAAGAGCATCATACTCCTCTTGATCTTTTGCTGGCCTTTTCCCCTCGAACTCCCTTATGTCAAGTTGTAATTGCATTATCATGAACTTTGCCTGCCTTATTGAGCCTTATGCCGACTTCCCTGACTTTGAGTATCAGCCATTTAGCCTGAGCTTGTCTCATGTCTAGCCACGTAGAGCCATTTTATATATCCTTTGCAGCTTGATTCCCTGTTTTTACCGGGAGGGGACTTTCACCTGAGTGTCGCTATCCTACACATGTGTCCTTGCATTGAGCATAGGTATGTTCCACTGCTTGGAACTAGTTTGTTTTCCCATTTAACACTCGTCTCCTCCTAGTCTATAACTTTAAAGCGATTTTATTACTTTTCAAGCTTTTCAAATATTTGAAAAAGTCCAAAAAAATTAAAAAACCAAAAAGCCAGACAAGAAAAGATGTTATCTTTGGCAGCAGTCGAGTTGTGTCGCCTTTGAATAGAGCACAGTATATCACATCCGTTGGTTGGGTTAATAGTTTGACTTTAGGAGATGTACTCGTTTATCTGAGTTTATCTCCACCTACTGGTTAAGCTTCCAGTCCATATGGAGCCTCTATCAATGCCTCCTGTGTCACAAAGATGTCCCAGTTTTGTATATCAAGTCTATGCTACCTACATTCAATCACCATTCGCCTTTATGCTCTTGTTCAAAGAAAGTTGAAACTTGAATCGGCCATTCCTCAGTTGTCTTGACTTTGCATGTAGGCCATTCCCGGTTCAATTACTAGTTCGTGCACCTTATGATCGAGTCCTTCCACATTATACAGAGTTGCTGAGTACCTCGTGTTGGATGATGGGGGATGCCTTAATTCCCTCCTTCCAGTGGATCTCATCCCATCGACTTCATATCGTTTTTTCTGGGATAGGAATCTAGAGTCATTTTTGAGTGCCTTGAGACTTGCAATCATCAGTGGCAAGTTCTCTCGTCATCGACAGTTTTTGGGAATACATCAATGTCCCCTGATCGAACTCAACACATTTATTCACACTTGTTAGTTTTCACTCTAGTACCTTGATTCCCATTTTCATTATCGGTGGGTGATCTTGCATCTGTTAACAGTATACATCAATGACCGGTAATCAGACAATGGACTACTATGTTCAACCTCGACACCTCTATTCACATAATAGGACATGTACTCGTAGTGGTTTGTGTAGAAGACCTTCCATATTGGTGGCATCTCTTATATGCTACCTCCTTGATCGTGCCAATGTTCATGAGATTTCAGCTCTCGTGACTTGATTCCAGTATATGTCAGACATTTCCAGCCATTATGGAGATCTTGATCCATTATATATCTTCAGCCTTCATGGCGATCATGATCCTTTGTATATCTTCATCATGGAGATTCTGATCTATTTTGTACGTGGTGATGACCACATATGTCATATTGTATCATGCATATTCATGGCCATTGTACTCTTATGTATCTAGGACTGCTATATCTATTTGCAGTTATGTGCAGAGTTGTATCATTGTATAGTGCTGATTGGATGGCTGGTTCTTCCACTGGGTTTTTCATCACTTCACTTCTGGAATGGACTTATAATGTATTTCGGCCATCGTATGACCCCTCTGACCTCACACATTAGGGGGCATCTATTATAGTTGATTTTACCACACATGGTGAATCACACTTTTATGGCCTTCCTTGTCCCTCTGCAGACTCCTTAGACCCCATGGACCATTTTTGTACCTTTGATGTTTCCAAGATCATCCCTAAAAACATGTAAAAATTGCCATACGTGACTTTTAAACCCTTTCTCGCGTATATACATGGGTTTGACCCCTAAAACCACGTACATTGGGATGTGTGCAAAAGGCCAAATTCTTTTGGAGTTTTCCTTGATGTGGATTCCACTCACTTGTCTCCTGGCCTTCCATATGCCTTGAGATCGCTCAGATTCGACCCTTAATTACCCCATTGAAGAGCTATATAAGGTACCCTTTGGATACATTGAAGGCATGAGGAATCGAGAGCAAGAGAACTATAGTCCATTGTTGTCGAAGCTTATACTTGAGTCTACATCCCTTTCTCCCTTGGAGCACTTTTGTGTTCTTCCCAAGATTTCCCTTTGCTTGTGAGCTTGCTATCGAGAGATGGAGGATTGAAGTCATGGAAGCCCAAGTGGGGGACTCAGTTTCTCCAATTCGCAAACGTGCCGACAGAGGTTGTCTCTATTATAATCTCTGTTTTATATTAATAGAAATATCTGTTCCTATCCAATAATGTGTATTTGAATGAATATTTGATCCATGGATGATTTCAAATGCTTATATGTTATTGATTATATATGCTAGAGTAGGTCTAACACGATTATATATAGCATGCTTGTCTTTTTTATTGAATGTTGAGGAAGGAATTTATCAATTCAAGATGGAGTTGGAAAGATCAATAGGGATCTACATCAACCGTCCGGAATAAGGTACGAGTCGAGATCCTTTAGTGTTAGATATTTGGTTTCTCTTGCATATAGGAAAGGATTGATTTCTGGAGTCAAGCTATCTGTTGTGGTACCCCAAGCCATAGGAATTTCTCTCCGTAACACCAACCTCGAGTACTTCAACTGCAACCACTAAATTTGTAAGCCAATTCATTTTCCAAGATATTTAATTTTGTTTACATCCTCTAGAGAACTAAAACACATGTCAAAGGATAATGATTTCAGGTTGTGCTATTTTTCTTTGATAAAACCAAAGTAGCAAACATCAAAATAAAATGAAATTTACTCATACTACCTAGGTTGAGTTTATTGTTGTCCATATTATTAAGAATTATGCTTCTATATTTTAATCTTCAAAATTCAACAACTATTACATGGATATTTCTTTTCGGTGTGAATGACCAAAAGGCACACTTTTTTTATTTAGAACCAAAAGATGTGATTTTTTATGTAGAACCAAAAGGTTTATTTGCATAGTAAGAATTAGAAATAAATTGGGCAGTATTTCAATGCATTTACATTTTTCCTATCTTAAGATATGTACAATTTGTTTACAATTGGTAATTATTTCGATAGCAGTGGTATATAGCAGTAACATCATTAATGGCCTTTGTGCTATCATGTTCCTTCACATCCTTCAATTTCAATCTTGATCCTCTGCAACAAACTGGACGTCCATTATTCCTTACAAGCTGGATTTTGTGTTTTAATTTTTATTGGCCATTTGAATCCATGGATTTTTTTATCTAGAACCAAATGGTAGAGTGCTCTTTTATTTGCAGAGTCAAAAATAAATGGATTGGAAAATATTTCAATGCATTTACATTTTTCCTATCTTAAGATGCACATTTTGTTTTTTTACGATTAATCACCATTTCCATGGCAGTGGGCCATAGTAGTAACACCATTAATGGCCTTTGTGGTATCATCTTCCTTCACATCCCCTAGTTTCAAGTTTAATCATGTGCAACAAACTAGACAACCATTATTCCTTACAAGTTGGATTTTGTGTTTTAGTTTTTATTGGCCACTTGAATCCATGGCTTCTTGCACTGAATTTGTTGAATTATGTGACTTTGAATTTGAAATTAAACAGAAAAACGGGTATCATAATGCTTGTTTTTATTAGTTATTGTGCGGTTTTTGTAAATGTTGAATGTAGTGAATGTCAAACAGTGCTAAGCCCTTAGGCTTGTCAAGAATCAGGTAACTCTTATTCTTTTCGTTATCTCCATTTTTCCTTAATAATATTTTTGGCCATGGTCTCTTGGATTTTCTTTCCATCTCCATTATCAGACCAGTAACCTGTAGCCTCAGTCTTGGAATGTCTTCCGTAGGATGAATTCTGACATCTTCATGAAAGCTATAAGTTACAATAGTGCAATCTTGTAAAGTTGAACTTATTACATATATTGTTAATGATCAAATGTTCTGATTTCAATGTGTAGCAATGCAAGGAGAGTATCATACTCATAGTCAAACATCTCCCATCCCAAAGCTCAAAGGTTGGGATCGAAACACCAAGCGTATAGTTCTTTCTCCATATCACAGTGGAATAGTGCAATCTCTTTTTTATAATTATTATTTAAAAGAAATATTAATCATCTGCTGTTGTTTAAAATTGCAGATACGGATTGGAAACATTGAGGTGTTTTGCTAGAAAAATTTGATAACAGCCTTGTGTGCACAAGGATTTGTTGAGATCATTTTTGTGATGTTATGTTTGTGTTTACTTTATATCCTCCTTTGGGACCTATCTATACTCTTAGAATTAAAATTGAAAACAAATTTACTTCGAAATTTGATCAAGGATGTTGGGTATTTTTAGGACCTAGTATTTGTACAGTCAAATAACTCAGTTATGAAATTTTGTGGTTCGTTTTGAATTGTGTGGGATAGAATACAAAATCAAAATAAAAAATGTTTTTGTATTTCTTTCTCATGTGTTCAGGGCAGTATAGGATGAAATTTTTTGATTTATTCAATTGGTTCTTGGGACTTGATGTTGCTCAAAGTTAACAATCTGCATTAGAACACCAATCGTACAGTTCTTTCTCCCTTTCTCCATGTCACAGTGGAATAGTGCAATCTCTTTTTGATAATTATTATTTAAAAGCAAGAGTAATCATCTACTGTCGTTTAAAATTGAAGATATTGATTCGAAACATTGAGGTGTTTTGCTAAGCCAAATTGATAACAACCTTGTTTGCACAAGGATTTGTTGAGATCAATTTTGTGATGTTATATTTGTGTTTACTTTTTATCCTCCTTTGGGACCTATCTATACTGTTAGAATTAAAATTAAAAACAAATTTCATTCGAAAATTGATCAAGGATGTTGGGTACTTTTAGGACTTGGTATTTGTACAATCACATAACTCAGTTATGAAATTTTATGCTTCATTTTGAATTGTGTGGGGTAGAATACAAAATCAGAATTACAAATGCTTTTGTATTTCTTTCTCATATGTTCGGGGCAGTACAGGATGAAATTTTTTGAGTTATTCAATTTGTCCTTGGAACTTGATGTTGCTCAAAGTTAACAATCTTCTCTCGTCCCTTTGTAATAATAAGCATTGTAAAAAGTTAGCATGTCATGCAAGTTTAGGGGTACAAATTTTATGCAAAAGGAAATTCAGTGTGGAGTATTTATAACTCAAAAACTTATTTGAATAATTTAAGACCCCAGTGTGAGAAATTAGCTCTTAAACTAAGCTAAGCTCCACCAAACATAATTTTTCATATTTCCCATTTTACATCATAATTCTCAATAGTTGTCATTTGGGTTGAAATGTGTGAGGTGACTTCTACAGTTATTGGAAATGACCTTTATACACGCATTGGATCCCATAGATGAGACAAATTAGTCTAGAAAGAAAAAATCAAGTTCTGGTCAGTGTGAAAATAGTGGATGTAGTTCATGAATCTCAATACTAGGTTTTGTGTAGTGTGAAAATATTCTTTGTAGTTCTTGAAGCTCAATACCAGGTTCTAGAAGTGCAACCGTCCACAATCTTTACCATAAAAGAAATGATGTTATGTTTAACACAACTTTTTTTTATACTTGATGAACCTTTGAAAAGGATTGGGGGTATTGACTATGGAACACAAGAAACCTAAGGCATCAAATTTACAGAGCAACAGCTGAAAATATCTTGAATTTGTTGTTGCGGACACAATCATTATTGAATGAGTACTAAAAAGAAGTCATTTTCAGAGATTGGCATCACTACATCATGCATGACATTGGTTTCTTTGCTAATATGAAGCATTGTTGGAGGTTGAAATATTGTTGCCTGTGCATTTTCTATATTCATGGATGATTGAACCCCAGAAAAGGACAAATGCATATCCTTGCTGTAGAGTATCCTCGTTGTAGGGTTCCTTGGTATACATTTGAAGGAATTTAAATTATGAATACGCACAATGGTATAACATTTATGGCAGCATGAGCATATTTTGACATGTTGTTTCATCTTATTTATATTTCCAAGTCAACATTTGAATAGCAGGTTGCCATTAGCCAAATTGTTTAAATCGTATTTCCTTTCTATCACAACAAGGGCACATCTATGAAAGCACAGACAACCATTATTTATATCACAAAGGAATGGCACCTAGATCGTACAAAGAATGGAATTTGAAGTTGATAACAGTGAATGATCAAGTTTATATATGACTATATATATGTGTTATTTGGAAAGGGTTGATGATAAAAAGGTAAGAGTGCTTTTTTGATGCAAACCAAAAGAGTAGGGTGCTGGTATGTACTAGACGGTATACTTTTCAATGCATTTATTTTTTTCCTCTATTAAAGTACCTTTTTTTTCACAATCACCCTATAGATGAGATTTTATAGGTGATTTCACTAATATTCATACGGTATATATTCTTTGTTACAACATTACAAAGAGCGGGTAGACTGGACATTCAAGTTGATAACAATGAATTGACAATATGGGCATTTGAGTTGATAATAGTGAATGGGCAAGTTGATCAATTCCCATATATGTTATGTTTCATGTTTCAATTCATATCAATTTTAAATATGTAAATATTAATTTTTGCATTGTACTTTAAAATATTTTTGAAGACCTTAGTACTCAAAGGACATTAATAAAATATTATTTTTTACCAAGGACAAAGTCCCTTCTCTAAGACCCTGCAATTGCAGATTGTGTGTTGTGTATATCCACCCATTTTAAGTGCCAGACTCTCTCCCTTGTCTCTTTTTTTCAATTCCTTAATTATTTAAATTATAATGTAATTATTTAATTTAATATAATTAAATTGAATTTAAATGAGTATTTATTGTGGAGATTCGATGCCCCATCATGATGTCTGGTAAGTGTCATGTATCCCTGGTCTCCTATAGCATGTGTGGAATCATCCCCAAAAAATGATATATTTTGGGATCTAACAAGGAGATCAAAATTAGATTAAGAATGCATCCACAATATGCATCCAAAAAAGCAAGGTGCATTGTAGAATGCATGTGGGGTATTATGTCCATATACTAGGTAGAAATATAAAGGGGTATAAAAAATGTAAATGAAAAAATGGATACATGCAATATATAGTGAAAATAGGGGTTTTGTTTCATATGCCACAAATGAAAGTGATATGGCATGGTTTCGCTAAGTGAAGACCCCGTGGTAATGGAGTGAAAGTTGATATTAGTGAAACATTCATATATAGTCCTGATTCTATTCGTTTTCTGGCAGTAATTTCATTCCAAAAAAAGTCGATTTTCGGACGGAAGATTTAGTGGGGGTGAGTGGTAAGGAATTTGAAATGATGAAATTGGTTTTTGGCTCATCCAAAATCACTCAATTGACTAAACGAAAATGGTTTTAGTGATTTTCTGGTTCACACTATTTTTAAGGTTAAAGTAGCATGAAATGGTACTTTTAAAATTAACCCAAAGGCTAGTAATGTTGTAAGGCTAGTAATGTTGTGACCCAATGGTACCAAACACGAGCAATTGGCCACCATGCTATTTTTTAAACCAAAATTGTTCATATAATAATTTTATCAAGGAACAAAGACAATTGAATCCTACTAATTATAGTGATCGAAGACAACCATATTTAAACAAAAATAATGAGAACCTAGATAATTTATTAGAAAACCATGAATGATGTGCTACATAACATCTTATTAATAGGTTAAGCCTCTTTTTCGCATGCTCATCTCATCAGAGTAGGATGTTTTGTTTCAGAATATTCCAAACATTATAAATATATATGGTTTGGACGAAATCAAATAAGAGAAGCGTGAAATAGGGCTATAATTTTGTGGGAAATAGGGCATGCCTAATGTTATTTTTGTTCAACATTATGATATAAGCCATATAATCCACCGGCGTGGATGAAGCGACATGGATGAAGAGGTAAAGATACATACTGGCAGGGAGTGGAAAAAATTGCTTCCCATGCTGGATGCCAAGCTCAGTAAAGATGGGACTGTGACTAACTCTTTGCAATCATATCAACAAAGATGAACCAAAAAGAACAAGAACAAAGATATAACTAGAAATTTAGCATCTTGTATCCAGTGAAAAACAGCTATGTGCCCTCCTCTCCGCGTTATTTTGGTAGTCAATTAATGCTTTCTTGCTATTTTGTTAGTTGTTTTGTTATTTTGGCGACTTATTTTTTTTAGGTTTTATCGAGGATTTATGCCGAAAATAGAGTTTCTAGGATTTTTGTTCGAGAGTTCGGAATTGAACCATGATGAGGAATTTGGCCATAATCGGACTAGATTTTCAGATAAGTAATTAATTAATCAATTACTTAAAATATTTAATACTTCCAGTAAACTAACACGTAACAATCAGGATTCACCGGAAATCCAGCAATACTTTTTCATTTTTGTGGATCGTAAAGGTAGTAAACAGCCTGCCTCCTCCAAATCAAGAAAGTAAATCACGAAAGTGTATGCACCATCTTACCAATTAAGCTAACCCTTGGAACTATATCTTCGTACAATCATGAAGTTACTACTGCCACGTTATCTTTGTTCTCTTTTAATAAAGTAGTTGAAAATCAAATACCTTCGTTCGAGGCACTTCTATTCTTTATGGTTTTATCCGCTTTGCACACAGGTTTAGCTCTGTTCCTGTAAATTTTTCCCAATCCCAGCCATGGATTGGAATACTATCTTAATATCTTAAACAATCCCAGCCATGGATTGGAATACTATCTTAATATCTTAAACCTTGAATATCCGAGGGAGTATCTTGGTAGGGTTGTGCTGAGTTGTTGACAAAATTGACTACCGACATTGTAACGCAGGTATGGTCAGCTAATAGTTATCGGCATGTTCCAGTTCTTATTCCTCTTTCTTTTACTCATATTTTTCTCCGGGTTTTATAATAGGGATCTTTTTTTTTCGTGTGTTTTTGTTTTGCAGGAATTGCTAATACGAAGCAAGTGGAGTAGTTTCATAACCCCGTCAGAGAAAGAGCTCTGGGTAAGCTTTATCACCTCAGATATGTTGAACTTCTCCTGAGTTACTTGATTGTTTACTTGATTATTTTTGAAGATATTCCAAGGAAGTTTCTCTCTGAGAACGGTGTCCATTCAAACATTCCAACGATGGGATAAAATTTATAGCTTTCTTTGGACTATCAATCCAGCTTTTACTGGTAAGAAGCTTTTACTGGTAAGAAGAAGACTGCTGTAGCAAATTTTTCTGCTTCCTCGATATGGGGGTCTGAAAATTATTAAGATGTTTATGTATTGAAAATTTCCTTTAGTGTTCCCAATTTAGTGTTCCATATCCAGTGATTTCATTATATGCTCCATTGAATTCCAATAATCTTTTGTGCTTCCTAATTTTCCTCCTATTTCAGCTTTCTTATTTTCGACAGTAAGTGATTTCATTTATAATCATTTTTCATTCTTCTTGTTGAAGAAGCACATGGTAATTAGCCAAAGAATTTAGAAATTCAACACCTAGAACTGAAATCCTGTAAATATAAACAGGAAAATTTCGAAGCCTCATTCTTTAAGCTTCAAAGTACTTAAATTGTCAATTTAAGTGATTTATCAAGCACCAGCAGCAACTTCAAATTCTGAAAAGATTTAGTAATTTATGTTTGAAGTCCTGCATCACAAGCCTTATGTCTCACCAGTTTCGATATTACAAGGAAATTTCTCTCTGAGAACGATGTCCAGTCAAACAATCCAACGCTGGGATGAGATTTATAGCTTTCTTTGGGATATCAATCCACCTTTTACTGGTAAGACTCCTGTAGCAAATTTTTCTGCTTCCTCGATATGGGGATCTGAAAATTATTAAGATGTTTATGTATTAAAAATTTCCTGTTACTACTCAAACACAAGGGTTTGGTTTTAAGAACCTTTTTGAACAGTTTATCAATTGTTTCAGTTCCCGTGGGTTGTTAGTAGAAAGGTTAAAAAATTATGAACACTTCAAGAATTCTGTATGTTAAACTAATGCTTCACATTCATTTGAATTAGAGTTTAGTTCCTAGTATGTCTTAGACAACTTGAAGTATAAACATACAATTTGTTAAATGATTCTACAATAACCTATTACAGCTATTTTAAGAGCTTTTTCTATATGTTTAAAACTTTGTATGGAAACTAAAAAAAACTTCACATTAAACCTTAATTACTTTTTACTTACTCTTTTCCCTAAAAGAAAATAATTATCTCCTCTATCCTCTGACGTATATAGTCAATCTATTTCTAGATTTGCCCTTTCCCGATCCTTAAATTCTTAACTTGGAAGGAAGCGAATTACCATGGAAACTATTAGTCAATAAAAAAGGCTGAGAACGAGAGTATGGTAATTTTCCCTGTTTTTCCTTATGCTCCTGTAAATTTTTCTCAATCTCAGCCATGCACACATTTCAAAACATAGGAAGAGAAATAAATATTAACATACTTGAATCTTAACATACCTGGCCTGAATCCAACACTTTTTTTTATGCGTTGTAGAGGAAGCACGAACTTTTAACCCGTGGCACCAGATATGAGCAGAACAAAAACCACACTGCAACAACCCAACCGAAAAATCCCAGAGAGCAGAGAGCCAACCGAAAAGTCCCAAGAGAAGAGGGCCAACATCGTTCACTGGAATTCCTACTCTAGGAAACACAGATGCAGTCGCGGATGCAGGAAAAAAAACACACCGTCATCAATACAGGGCTTCCAACGAAAATCATGCAGAACAAAGGGAAAATTCATTAAATAAACAAGATATGCCAGAGAAGCTGCTGTGAAACTCAATGTATCAAATCCCAAGGGAAAATTCATTAAATAAACAAGATATGCCAGAGAAGCTGCTGTGAAACCGTTCGAGCATCCTAGTTGCAGAACATGCTACCAAGAAGTAATAGAAGAAGAATCTAGTGGTGCGTTGTTGAAAAAGTAATGTAATTTCTAGCTGGTAATGTTTACGAACTTCGAAAGTAAAGAATCCAGCTGACGACATTTTTGTGGGCTCAAGCCAAAAAAATTGATAAATAAAAAGAAAGAAACTTAAACTAACATACTCGGGGGATATAGAACTTACTCCATGTATTTATCAATGATTTATGTATCGAGGTAGTTGTCCAGCTTCACAACTGCATCTTGACAACGTAATTGCATTGGTTTCTTCCCTGATATTACAACTTTCTTCCTGTTCATCAAGTATTTACAACTACACGTTGGTTGTGGGTCCTCGCAGCTAACACCAAGAATTTTCTTTGACCCAATCACTCTACAAGACATTGAGGATTGCACCACATATTTTCCATCTTTGCACACAACACTAGTTATTTTACAATTATTGGCCAAACTCCTTTCTTCTAAACCCAACACAACAGACAGTCCATCTGTACACTTATTCTCAGATTCAAAATCATCGATCCAGCGAGAGACCCTTTTTCTTCCACGACTCTTCAAAGGCAGCGCTTACCCTTTATTTTTATTTGCAGTTCCTTATAGGCGCTAATTTGAACAATTCTGCGCCCAGGGTTCAAGGAATTGTCCTCCAACGTGAAATTGATTTTCGGGGACACAGACTTGCACGTAGTAACACTGGACGAACCCTTAGCCTTAATCTTGCTTCCAGCTTCAACTTCAATCTTATGTTTATGATTTCTATATTTTAGGCTTTCCCTATTTCTATGGTACTTGGACCTTTAATATCTAAGGCATTCAGAGATTTTGGAGTTAACAGCCACGAAATTTTCAGGGTTTTTTGGATTTTCAAAATCCAAATTTTCAGGGCCTTTGGGATTTTCAGAATCCACACTTTCAAGGATCATAGGATTCGTAGGTTTTCCAGACGTAAAATTTCCTGGTCTTTTAGGGTTACAAGCATTTTGAGGCTTTTTGGATGTCAAATTTTCTTGGCTTTTGATGCTTTTACGGTTTCTATGGTTTTCCACTTTCAAAGATGGATCGACCTCGAGGTTTACAAACCCATCAACGTTGCAGCTTATTGCTTCTCCGCTCAGAGATTCGACCCCCGCACCGAGTCTACTACGCTTCCGCAAGGGAGGTCCGCGACGACGACGAACGGAAGCGTAGTAGACTGGATCGTCAATTTCTTATGTGCTTCTTTAAATGACAGGGTTGGGGCAAACAGAAGTTGTATCCACTAAAGCTTAAGATCAATCTAAGTTGTGTGATATTGTGTAGGGTTAGTATTTGACATAATAAATATATCAGTGCATGTTGGCCTGAAAACGATAAACAACAACATCAAATTTAATGGATGATTACATGAGCTCGTCGCCTACACCTGGGAGGGGACTCCAGAGGCGTGAGGTCAGCTCTTTTCATCCAATAAAGAGCCCTACAAAATAGCAAAACCATAAAAAAAAATAATACAAATAACTTAACATTGCAAAAACAAATGTATATAGTTAAAAAAATAGAAAAAAATAATACAACCCCACTGAATATAAATGTTCCCTGTCGCAATCTATAACATTACAAACCAAAAGTTGTATAAATACGATCTATACAAAGACAGAATTAGAAATTAAATTCCATAGCTTGTTGTATTCATAGATGGAAAAAGACCACCAAAAGACCCTACCTCGATAAGCAATGCTTGCTTGGAGAGCTACTATGCATGGTAATTGAGTTCTCTAAAGCCATGGGTGAAGGACGTCCACTTAAAGCTCTGAAACAGAAAAGTAATTTTTTCTAGGAACGAAATTTTAACCTTACTTTGCTTGTTTTCTTAATCCATGACCTTTTTTCCAATCTTCGATTACCTCAAGTATTTATACCCATTTTTGGTTGGCATAAAAGGGTGAGATAGAGAGCTCTACATGTTCTACTTTTGAATTTGAGCCTTGTCCAAGTGTGTATGAGAGGTGAAAGTAATGCACAGAGATTATATAAACTTGATCATGTCTCTATTTCACAAATTAACATATATTTATAAACAAAAATAATATAATTGAAATATTTTTAGTCAAATCATCAACCCTTCAACTTATATCTATGTCAACGTTACTTCCACTCTCAACATTATGCTCCATATGTTCATGTTGCCCCTTAACTACTACAAGGTTGTTCTCATTCTTTATCACTACAAGGTTGTTCTCATTTAGTTTTATATTTTCATGTGTCCATCGTGGTGACCATGTTAATATTTTCCTTAACTAACAACCCATTGTTGGTTTTTAATATAATTATATTCTTTGATGTTTATGCTGGCTTCTACTATTGAACATCCATTTTGTAAGATTCAGTTGGTTTTTAATATAATTATATTCTTTGATGTTTATGCTGGGTTCTACTATTGAACATCCATTTTGTAAGATTCAATATTACCCTTTGAATTTTTGTAAACATTTCATTTTTCCTTGTTCAACCATATTGTAGACTCTTCATTTCTAGGTTTGTTACAATATTCATCAATTGTGGGGGACATTTTTTGTGGGGAAAAACATCTCATAACTGATATTTAATCCATTTTACAATTGTAAATCAGCAAGTCTTGTGATATAGAATAAAAAAGTTTATTTTTTAAAAAACACACATAATTACAATTACTTTAATCATATATTAATTTTATTAAATTTATATTTATATTAGGGTATATACATTTTTAATAGTCAAATAGTACCAATTTAATATAAAGTTTAACAATAACTTTAAAAATTATATTATTATTATTATCAAGTCTTGTGATATAAAAATATATTATTATTATTATTATCAAGTCTTGTGATATAGAATAAAAAAGTTTATTTTTTATTACCAATTTAATATAAAGTTTAACAATAACTTTAAAAATATATTATTATTATTATTATCAATTCTTGTGATATAAAAATATATTATTATTGTAAAACTTTTGGGTTTTACTCACAAGTTACTTAAGAAATAATGCTGAACAATTTTAAACACACAGTAAAATACTAACAGGCTGAAAACAAATATGGACAGTCACACCATAAATTTGACTCAGAGATTTTTGGCCAAATAAGCCCTGGAAAAACCCACAAGGGGAAAACCGGTCAGAGAGAGGAGAGAGAGTTTATTATTTCCTTCAGCAAAAATCAGACATTAAATTTACAGTAAAAAATTCCAACTTATCTCAACCCAGATTTTTGACCAGCAGCAGACAGTCTCGATTTCTGTGCATGAACAACACCTCGATTTCTGAGCCAACCGTACAGTAATAAATGCAGGCCGTACACTCACAAACTGACCTTGATTTCTATGCAAAAACCGTACAGCATTTAATGCAGGGCCGTACCCTCGATTTCTGTGCTGTATGTACCCTCGATTTCTGTGCAAATTTAATGCTGTCTATACAGCAATAAATGCAGGCCGTATAGACTTAAATCTCCTCGATTTCTGTGCAGGAAAATAAATGTAGGTTGTACAACATTTAATGCAGTCGTACTACTCCTCGATTTCTGCGCCAATGAAAGCAGCCGTACAGTATTAAACACGCCGTACTCTCCTCTCGATTTCTGTGCTAATATTTAATGCTCCTGTACTCCTCGATTTCTGTGCATAAATTTTCTTGGGAAATGTGCCAAAAATCTAGCTCGTCTTCCTTCTCTCTCAGCTCTTCTTTCTTCTCTTGGAAAAATGAAAAGTAAAAATCTTTTTTTTTGCCTCCCTCAGTCTTTTTGTCTAACCCTAAGTAGGTATCTAATCCAACGGTGGAAAAAGATCCAATCCAATGGATGAGATTCAGTCAGAGTAAAAATCCCTTTTATTTAATTCACATAAATAAAATTACTCACCCACTTAAATTTATCAAAAAATGACTTTATGTTACTAAAGTCTCATTAAGTGACATTTAATGTGAGGGTCACCTTTTTCCCTCTTCTAAGTGACTTAGGAAAAATAAAAGTCACCTAGGGAACATCTGCCTAGGTACAAAAACTAACACTTCCTCTTACCGAGGAAGGTGTTCTGTACCACTCCCAACTTATCTGTGAAGAAGACAAACTTACCCCTCCCCAAAGAATTCGTCAGAATATCTGCAACCTGCTCATTAGTGGATATATACTGAAGCTCAACTACCCCTCTGTGAACGTAGTCACAGATGAAATGGTATCTGATCTCTATGTGCTTTGACCTGTCATGGAACAATGGATTCTCAGAGAGCTGAATGCAACTCTGATTGTCACAGTAGATCACCGTAGGCCTAAGCTGCTGATCAAACAAATCTACCAATAACTTGCGAAGCCACAGTGCTTCACAAGTAGCCTGACTGGCTGCCATATACTCAGCCTCAGCAGAACTCAATGCAACGGACTTATGTTTCCGACTGAACCACGACACTGCTGTCGAGCCCAAACTGAAACAACAACCGGAAGTGCTCTTCCGATCTCGCACACAACCTGCCCAGTTTGAATCTGTGAACCCAACCAAGCTGACTCCACCCGAACCCCTGTAGTCCAGACCATAATCCACTGTCCCTGAAAGATACCTCAATATGTGCTTTGCGGCTGTCCAGTGTACACTCCTAGGCTCAACCATGAACTCACTAAGAGTGTTCACCGCAAAACACAAGTCTGGCCTGGTGTTGACCAGATACATCAAAGACCCAATGAGCTGACGATATATAGTGGGATCCACCAACTTGCCCTCGGAAGCATGAAGTTGCTTCCAGTTGGTGATCATAGGTGTACACATCGGCCTGCAGTCCTCTATCCGAAATCTCCTCAGAATATCAGCTGCATACTTCCCCTGTCCAAGGAAAATATGCCCAGGCTCCTGCCATACCTCCATCCCCAAATAATAATGCATCAGTCCAATATCGGTCATCTCATACTCCGATGCTAGATCTCTCTTGCAATGTGCAATGAAATGCTCAACACCTGTGATAAAAAGATCATCAACATACAGCAGAAGAATGAGCGGATCTCCCCCAACCACAATGAAGTAAAGGTTGGGATTAGCCTCACTCTTCTGAAATCCCATCGATGTCAGATAAGCATCAATCCTGGAGTACCAAGCTCTAGGAGCTTGCTTTAGTCCATACAAGGCTTTCTTCAGCCTGCACACATGAGAATCTCTCCCATGGATCTCGAATCCCTGTGGCTGCTCTAAGTATACCTCCTCCTGTAGAAGACCATTGAGAAATGCGGTCTTCACATCCATCTAGTGGATCTTCCAACCCATCTCTGCTGCTATAGATATCACTACCTTGATAGAGGAATAACGAGCAACTGGGGCAAAAGTCTCATCATAGTCAACTCCCTCAACCTGTGAGAACCCCCGTGCCACAAACCGAGCCTTGTACTTCTCCACACTACCATCTACAGCATGCTTTACCTTGTAAAGCCATCTGGAAGTCACAACTAACTTCCCCTCTGGTCTCGGCACTATCTCCCAAGCATCATTCTTCATGATGGAATGGTACTCTTCCATCATGGCATCTCTCCATACTAGATGCTCGGAAGACTCCTCAAATGTGGATGGCTCAGAGTCACGAAGGCATGCAACAAGAGCCATATCACCCCTGTCCGACACCACACCAAGCCTTTCAGGCTCCACTACTGACCTGATCCTCTCCTGGGGCCTACCAAATGCCTCAGCTTCCTTCAAGGTCTCCTGAAGCCACTTAGGCTTCCTCTTCCTTGAAGGCTGCTCTTCCTCATCTGAGGAAGTCCCTGTACCTGAAGGTCCAATACCTCGAGGACCAGTAACTGATGAACCTGTGCCTGACGATCCTGTCATCTGAGGACTCAAACCTGAACCTGTCCCTGAACCTGTCCCTGAAGTGCTAGCCACCTGAATCACTGAACCTGTACCCTGTGATCCAGTCCCTCCAAAAACCTGTGGACCTGTAAGCTGCATCGAAGAAGCCTGTACCAACTGAGGTGTGGGAGCTGGTGTCTCCCCCTGCTCTAACTCTCTGGACTTCCTGAAGGCTCTCTCCTCATCAAACTTTACTTCCCGATGGACAACAACTTTTCACGAGCAAGGTAAGTAAATTCGATAGGCCTTCGAAGTCTCATCATATCCCACAAAGATGCCTCTCTCTGCAGTGGGATCAAAATTCGTCCTCTTCTCAGAAGGGACGTGAGAGTAAGTCAACGAGCCAAATATGCGAAAATGGCTCACCTCAGGCTTCTTGCCTGAATACATCTCCTCAGGAGTCTTTCTCCCCACTGCCCTGTGAGGACTCCTGTTCTGCAGATAAACTGCAGTGCTACATGCCTCAGCCCAAAGAAAGAAAGGTAACCCCTGATCATGGAGCATCGCTCTAGCTGCCCCCACAATCGACCTATTCTTTCTCTCTGCTACTCCATTATGCTCAGGAGTGTAAGGAACTGTCAGCTGTCTCTGAATGCCCTCCTGTCTGCAGAATGCATCGAACTCCTTGGAGGTATACTCACCCCCATTGTCCGATCTCAAGATCTGGATCTTCCTCCCTGACTGCTTCTCCACAAGGGCTTTGAACCCTTGGAAGACTCTCAATACAAGCTCGGACTTCTTGCTCCTCAAGAAGTAGATCCAGGTCTTCCTGGAGTAGTCATCTATAAAGCTGATATAGTACTCAAAGCCTGTCAAAAACCGTGATGACATGGGACCGCATATATCAGTATGGATAAGATCAAGCACCCTAGCAGCTCTCATGTCATTTCTCGGAAAAGCAGTCTTGGTGTACTTTCCCAAAGCACACCCCCTGCACACATCACTCTGCTAAGTGCTGAACTCTGGTAAACCTGTAACCATGCTCCTCAACAATCTAAGAGCTGGGTGATGGAGGTGGGCCATCCTCCGATGCCAGAGCTCACATAGCTCACTGCTGCTGCTGTGTGCTAAGGCACACTGTGGCTGAAACAATAGCTTGTACAGCTTTCCAC
>LPNX010710428.1:510991-522864 GCA_001517045.1 Pseudotsuga menziesii
ATGGCTTTGGGATACACCTGCACTCTCCCATTTGAAAAGCACACCCCAAGACCCTTGTCCTCAATAATCGAAACTGATACAAGGTTCTTTTTCATCCCAGGGACATACAACACATCCCGCAGAGTCATGGGACTCATCGACTCCCTCTGAAATGTGATGGTCCCCCGACCAATAGCTCTAACAACGGTGTTGTCTCCAAGGACAACCTCCACATCTCTACCTGTCTCTGATAACTCTGAGAACACCTCTCGAGCTCCAGTCATGTGGCTCGAGGCTCCACTGTCAATGTACCAAGTAGTAGAGGTGGATGAACCCCCCTGATGACCTGCCAACAAAGAATGCTCACTGTCCATATCCATATCTATGCTCGTGGCTAAAGAGACTCTCTCTCTCTCCATCTGTCCAACATAAAGGGAAAACTCCCTCTGAAATGCAACACTAAACTCATCAACCTCTGCTGAGGCTGCAGTCTGCTGTCCCTGTCCCTTCTTCTTCTTCTTGCTTGGACACTGTGAGGCATAGTGCCCAAACGCCTGACAAGCATAACACTTGATTTTACTCAAGTCCTTCTTCTGCCCACTTTGCTGCTACTGCTGCTGCTGTTTGGCCCCACCCTTCTTGGGACCCTTCTTCTTCTTACCCTTGGCTGCCAAAGCCACATCCTCATCATCAGCCCCTCTCTGAGAAGTACTACCCTGTACAAGACCTCTCATGGTCTCCTCCTGCACAAAGTCATCCCAAAGCCTCTCCTAGTCAGGTAGGTTCTCTCTGCCCACTATAGCTTGCACAAAGGCACCCCAGGACTTTGAAGCCCCATTCACTATGGTGCAGACAAGCTCTGTAGGGGAAACCTTCTCCCCAACCGCTGCAAGTTCATCCCGAACTGCAGAAATCCTAGTAAGGTAAACTGTGACTCCCTCACCCCCATTCATCTTTATGCTCTTGAGTTTTTCTCTGAGAACCATTTTCCTATTCTCATTAGAACTCTCATACAAACTGGTTAAGGCTATCCACATCTCATGTGCCTTATCCTTACCTGAAATGTGAGGGATAATGTGATCTTTCACTGCATCAAGAATAATCCTTCTAGCTTTGCAGTCCTTCTTATTGAAGGCTGATAGGGCTGCTGCATCTGTAGATGCAGGAATGGTAATCGGATTTGCTGTAGTGTTCCTCACTATATCCGGCCATAACTCATTCTCTTCTAGTAACAGCAAAATTCTGGCCTTCCACGGCACAAAATTCCCTGTCCCATCCAACCTATCCTCCAATCTAAGTCCTGTAGCCATCTCTTCACCAACCAAACAAAGTGCTGCTCACTGACAGAAGTAAAATAATAAAATTTCTGAATTCTGGAAATTACTGTGTGTCTGCAAAAATCACTGCTTTCAGCCCCCAAGCTCTGATACCATGTAAAACTTCTGGGTTTTACTGCTTTCTGGTTTAAATGAACATTTCTGTGGTTTTCACTTTCAGTCGGTTTTGCATTGACTGAAAGTTACTTAAGAAATAATGCTGAACAATTTTAAACACACAGTAAAATACTAATAGGCTGAAAACAAATATGGACAGTCACACCATAAATTTGACTCAGATATTTTTGGCCAAATAAGCCCTGGAAAAACCCACAAGGGGAAAACCAGTCAGAGAGACGAGAGAGAGAGTTTATTATTTCCTTCAGCAAAAATCAGACATTAAATTTACAGTAAAAAATTCCAACTTATCTCAACCCAGATTTTTGACCAGCAGCAGACAGTCTCGGTTTCTGTGCATGAACAA
The DNA here is from genome assembly GCA_001517045.1 of Pseudotsuga menziesii. Taxonomy (NCBI): domain Eukaryota; kingdom Viridiplantae; phylum Streptophyta; class Pinopsida; order Pinales; family Pinaceae; genus Pseudotsuga; species Pseudotsuga menziesii. Next base: position 512,771 of record LPNX010710428.1, read on the forward strand.
CACCTCGATTTCTGAGCCAACCATACAGTAATAAATGCAGGCCGTACACTCACAAATTGACCTTGATTTTTGTGCAAAAATCATACAGCATTTAATGCAGGGCCGTACCCTCGATTTTTGTGCTGTCCGTACCCTCGATTTATGTGCAAATTTAATGCTGTCTGTACAGCAATAAATGCAGGCTGTACAGACTTAAATCTCCTCGATTTCTGTGCAGGAAAATAAATGCAGGTCGTACAGCAATTAATGCAGCCGTACTACTCCTCGATTTCTGTGCCAATGAAAGCATCCGTACAGTATTAAACAGGCCGTACTCTCCTCTCAATTTATGTGCCAATATTTAATGCTCATGTACTCCTCGATTTCTATGCATAAATTTTCTTGGGAAATGTGCCAAAACCCTAGCTCGTCCTCCTTCTCTCTCAGCTCTTCTTTCTTCTCCTGGAAAAATGAAAAGTAAAAATCTTTTTTTTTGCCTCCCTCAGCCTTTTCGTCTAACCCTAAGTAGGTATCTAATCCAACGGTGGAAAAAGATCCAATCCAATGGATGAGATTCAGTGAGAGTAAAAATCTCTTTTATTTAATTCACATAAATAAAATTACTCACCCACTTATATTTATCAAAAAGTGACTTTATGTTACCAAAGTCTCATTAAGTGACATTTAATGTGAGGGTCACCTTTTTCCCTCTACTAAGTGACTTAGGCAAAATAAAAGTCACCTAGGGAACATCTGCCTGGGTACAAAAACTAACAATTATTATTATTATCAAGTCTTGTGATATAGAATAAAAAAGTTTATTTTTTTAAAAACATACATAATTACAATTACTTCAATCATATATTAATTTTATTAAATTTATATTTATATTAGGGTATATACATTTTTAATAGTCAAATAGTACCAAGTTTAACAATAACTTTAAAAATATATTATTATTATTATAAAAATATATAATAGATGTGAGACATTTTAACTTTATTAAAAAAATAAAATAATAAAACTATAAATTCTAAAAAAAATAATTATCTTAAAAAAAATAAATGGCATCCTACAAAAATAATTATCAATAAAAAAAATACTTACCTAATAAATCCACTGACCTCACCTGTCATTGTGAGCAGAAAGTGAGCTACATCTAATTATTTATCAGCTTAGAAAAAATCTAAGCCGACTTTGCGAAGATACAGAATTCCACTTAACTCACCTGCTGAGTAGAAATACTGCGTCTAACTTCCAAGGCCTTCAAAGCTTAGTCAACTTGATACCTGTGCATGTCACATGCAGCTGCTTTCTCTGCCCCAGTAACAGTTACGAAAAATACATAAAGTAATACAGACACGTAATGTGATTGCGATTCCAGAGTGCTGACAACAACCCTTGTGGGTCAAACTTAAACAAGTGCCAGGAATCGGTGGGAAACGATGTTTATTGAAGCCTGCAGTGGCAGGGAAGTGCACCGCTATATCATCACAGCCTAATAGCATCGATGGTCAATGGAATTATATGGCTATATGCGACAAAAGAAGAAAACTAAACTCTCAAAATGGCATATTATTATACTGTAGATTATTAATAATACATTGGATCTCCAACGTCTGTGTAGGGGAATGGAGACTGTTGCAATGGATCGAATGCTGCTCGAGAATCTCAATGGAGTCGGCAATAGTAATTGTAGGCCTCTGCATGTCGTGGCATTTGCATATCCCTTGCAGGGCCACATTATTCCCATGTTTAATTTCGCAAAGAAGCTTGCAGCCAAGGGCGTTATTGTCACCTTTGTTAATACAGAATCTTGCCATGCCAACATTATCAAAGCCCATAACGGCGAGGACCCTTTAATCTGCCATGCCAGGAGCTCAGGCTTGGATATCCGCTCTGCTCAGGTTGGCGATGGATTACCCGTTGATTTTGATAGATCGTTGAATCATGACAAGTTTACGGAATCCTTGCTGATTAATATGATCCTACACGTTGAGGAGTTCATCGCCGATCTCAGTACGAAGGAACCTCCTGTATCATGTTTCATTGCTGACACCTTTTTTGTTTGGCCTGACCAAGTCTCAAAGAAATTTGGGATTCCTCATGCTTCCTTCTGGACAGAGGCAGTTGTCGTCTTTTCCATTTATTATCATTGGGATCTGCTGGTGAAAAACGCCCATCATCCATTTCTCAACAATGGTATTTTTTCTATTGTGTTTTTTTGAAAAGTATGCCCATATTTTTCTCTATATTGTTAAAGCTTCAAAATGGTTTGTTGTTGTGCAGAGCATGAGAGCCTAATAAACTACATCCTTGGCGTTTCAGCTTTGAAGATAACAGATCTTCCCTCTCATCTTCAGGAGTTAGATGTGTCAACTGTCATGCACAAACTAATATATGCAGCATTTCAATCGGCTCATGGAGCGGATTGGATTGTCTCTAATACAGTGGACGAATTAGAGAGCCGAACGATTGAAGACTTATAGTTGAGAAAGCCATTTTGGTCTGTTGGTCCTATGCTTCCTTCGGCCTTCCTGAATGAAAAAAGTTCGAAAGACGAGACAATAGGAACCAGCATGTGGCAGGAGTCGGACTGTAGCAGATGGCTTGACTCCCAGCCCAAAAGATCAGTCATCTATATTTCGTTCGGCAGCTATGCTCATGTTTCTAAAGCTCAAATAGAAGAAATTGCCATGGGATTATTAGAAAGCAAGAAACCCTTTATTTGGGTGCTTCGTCCTGATATTGTTGCCTCTGGAGTTAAAGACATACTGCCTCAACCATTTGTGAATGAAACCAAAGATCAGGGTTTGGTGATTCAATGATCATCTCAACTGAAAATTTTATCTCATCCTTCTGTGGGGGGTTTTCTTACACACTGTTGATGGAATTCCATTCTTGAAAGCTTATGGTTGGGAATACCCATGTTGGCGTTCCCTTTATTGATAGATCAAAGCTTAAACAAAAGATTGGTTGTAGAAGAATGGGTAGTGGCCATGGGATTGGGTGGGAGTTGCAGGTTCTTTCAAAACAATAGAGCGCTGGTGCGGAGAGAAGAAATCACCATGACACTTGAGAAATTCATGGATGTAGACGAAGGGGAAAAATTAAGATTGAAGATCGAGTCTATGAAAGAGGTTTTAAAGGAGGTTGTGATGCTCGATAGAGGCTCATCGAATAAGAATTTAGATTTATTTCTTGAAGCATTAAGGGAAAAAAATTAGTCGACGTAATTTCGAGAATATGGAATAAATATTTGCATGGACTATGATCAGTATTTGATTTTCGTAGTTTTATTAGTTCCAGATTAGATCCGTCTGTATTGGATCACATCTTCCTTTATTTGTATGTTTTAAATATCTTCATTTCATTCTAGACCCTATTTCCTCACCGAGAAGATTTTCATGAAAGTGTATTTCGATTACAGTGTAACACAAAATAGCCAACAGAAAAGGTGTATTGATTCGGATCAGTAAACCGTATATCTAAATCTGTAAAACTTAAAATATATTTTTATATCTGAAATCCAATATACCAGGATCAATAAACTATTTATCTAGATCTGTAAAACTTAAAATATATTTTTATATCTGAGCATAGATCCAGATCTTAGGCTCTATCAAGTACCTAGAGGGATCAAATATTTGGAGGTGCAAACCTCTTATTAATATTGAAGTCAACTATTAGCTTTGGTGTGATTCAAACCAAAAGACATATCTTGATCAAATATTTGGAGGTGCAAACCTCTTGTTAATATTGCACTCAACTATTAGCTTTGGTCTGATTCAAACCAAAATACATATTTTTAATTTAAGGTAGACATATAATATTTTTATTATTAATATTTAATACTATTTATGGTGGACATATAATATTTTTTTATTTTGTTACAAAATAACATTACAACATCTCTCCCATACATGGTTTTAAAATCATTTGCAAGGCCCTCTTAAAACCATGGGTTGTTTAGGAGGTTTTGCACATGATCTTAAAACCATTTGCAACAACCTCCTAAACCATGTACAATAAAACCATTGGTTGTTTCCATTGGTTGTTTAGGAGGCCTTGCACATGGTTTTAAAACTATTTGCAAGGCCCTTCTAAACCATGTACAATAAAACAATGGGTTGTTTAGGAGGCCTTGCACATGGTTTAAAAACCATAATTCAATTTTTTATTATTTATTATTTTGTGAAGTAGGAACAAATAACACTAAACAACTTATTTCATAAAATAATAGAAAAAATATATTAAAAAAATGGATTATTTTTATGTTTTATTTTTAATTACGGGATTACCAAATTCAACACAGTAGTTCTAAACCTTCAACAACGATCAATAACAATATAATGGCACCATTATGGCATGTCTTTGAAATTGTCATTATCATGTGCCTTTGGAATTGAAAAAGGCTACCATAGGCTTTGCCTTTGCAGACCAATTGATTTTGGTTTTCCATTTTCTAGAGAACCATTTGATCTTGATTTCTCATTTTCTATCACATGTGACCTCACTTGCAAAGGTTGGCATTTTTTGAAATCAAGATCTTTGTTGAGAGATGGCAAAGCAGTTTCCAACTCTTGAACTCTTTGATTTTGTGCTTCTAGCAAACACCAAGTTCTATCCACCTCTCTTTGTAGGATTTCATTCTGTTGTTGAAGAGAATGTTCTCTTACCTTGTGCTGCAAAATTATTTCTATACGTTGTTGCTCAACGCTATTCATTTTATTTTCCATTGTTGCAATTCTGGTAAGCAGTGATTGTAACCTCTCTTCATTGCATGAAGAATCGACGATCAAAGACTGCATTTCGTCTTCCATGCACATCACTGTGGCGTTATAATCACTCTCCTCGGTCTTCAAGAACTCCACTCCAATGAGTAGCTCTACAATATTTTTGCTCATTGATCCTCTCTCACTAACCATCAACTCAAGGTTTGTTTGCAGCTCGTAACCTCCAAATTTCACTTTTCTTCATTTGGCAATTGTCCATTTTCTTCAGTTTTACTTAGCAAATTCAGAAGAAGAAAAAAATTACTTCAGAAAAAATATTTACTTTTAATAAATAGTAGACAAAATCTACATCATAAGTAATATTTACATGATTAACTTTACATAAATAAATATTTATAGCTTGATAGTAACGTTACATAACGTTACAACAACTTCCTCATAATAGGAAATCATAAGTAAATAGAAGTAAATATTTATAGCCTACATTTACATGAGGAACCTAACATAACGTTATAACATCTCTCTCATAATATAGCCAACATTTACATTTACATGAGGAACATTACATACATGAGGAATGTTACGTAACGTTACAAGATGTCCCCCATACTAGGCTGTAGAGCGCCTCTTAGCACAATAAGTAAATAAAAGTAAATATTTATAACCGACATTTACATGAGGAACCTAACATAATGTTACATCTCTCTCATAATATAACCGACATTTACATTTACATGAGGAACGTTACTTAATGTTACAAGCTCTCCCCCATATAGCGCCTCTAAGCGTAAGATTTTATTAGTAATTTTGATTATACTATATGGGAAATTTTATATTTATAAAAATTATTATATAATCTTTTGATTTTAAATGTGATTAATTACTTAAAAATTAGTAAAAATATAAAACGTAAACATACAACCTAAAACATATTTAAACTCTTAAATTATAAAAGTTTCTATAACTTAGTTTCAAAGATAAAAAAGGATGGAACTTTACCTTGTAAAATTATACCTTTTCAAAAGCTAAAACTAAATAATTATCCCTTATACAACAACAAAAAAATATGTTTGTTAAATTCTGGTAGAGCAAATGGTGTAGAGGGATTTCATTTGCTTAGCGGCCTAAGATCAAAACTTGGGAGGTGACATTCAAATCCAACTATGCTAAGGGTTGGTGCGTTTGGCCTCATATGGAGGTCATTTTCACTTTTTCATGAACTCATCATTGACATATCTAATAGATTTTTTCATGAACACATTTTGTATTTAAGAAACAGAGAGATTTTGTACTTAATTATTGTATTTAAGTTTAAAGAATTGTCGCTATGTAATTTGTGGTTTTTAATTTGATGAAGAGAGTTCCTATTGGAGTACATATCTCATCAACTATCCACAGTGGTACTCATTCTCTATTGGTCATTGATAACTACTTGGGCTTAGATGATTACTCCTCTTTCATCACTTCTCGCGTGGGAGGAAAAGAAGTGCTCCTTTTCTCCTTCCAGTTTTGCACCAAAAGCGTAGAATTTACCACTTAATATCCCAAGTAAAGGAATTGTTGATCAAGCTTGCTTGATCAACTATGTTGGGTGTGATGAAAATTCCAAAAGCACAGACTGTCGACCTTATTTTGTCTGTTTGATTATGTGATTTACAGGTTTATCAGTCTCCTTCAATGCATTCGCTACAACAGCTAAGTCTCTTCCATTGCATTCCAAATGGCCCCTCCAATGGAGGTTCTCACTCATTTCAACTACCACCAGTGGAAGGAGGACATGGAGATGCAGATACGCTCCAAAAGACACTTCAGATTCACAATGGAGATAGAGAGAAAACGAATTCATTATGTTGACAAAGAAAAGTACTGGAATAGGCTTGATGAAGCATATGGATGCTCTTGCCTCTCAATCTCTCAAGATATTCTCTTCCACATCAATGGATTGAAGACTCCCAAGGAGGTTTGGGATAAGCTTGCTTCCTTATTTGACAAGTAGGATGATATAAGGATCTATCAGCTAGAGAATGAGTTGATTTCTCTTCATCCAACAAATTTCTAAACACTAAATGGATTCTTCACCAAATTCAAGCATCTAGTGTTCCAATTGAAGCTGTTGAAGGTTGAGAAGGAGGATGATCAACTCATCCTTTCCATTCTCTCCAAACTTGGTGTAGACTATTCGTCTTCTTTGTATCAACATTTCATTCTGTAAAGCTTTCTACTCCAAACTAGAATATGCCTACTCTTAACTCCTTCATTGAATCTCTCACTCAAGAGCATGATAAGTTGATACAAATGGGGATCATTCGATCTTCCAGAGATCAAGAACCGGTTGCAGGAGGACCTAAGGTAGTGAATGATAAAGGGAAGAAAAAGGATGAGTCTCCTGTAGAGAAAGAGCAGTCAAAAGAGCCTTCAGGCTCGAAGAGAAGCAAGAAGAATGGAAAAGGAAAGACACTATGTTCTTACTGTGGAAGGGGCTTTCATCCAAACATAAGCTGTATGAGAACAATAATTGATGAGATGGCTCTTCTTCTAAAGAAACATAACATTACTGTACCTACTAGCGCAAGGAAGGCTGACCATAGAGAAGAAACTGAAGAATATGAAGAGACATGCCATGCACTGAAGGCTAGCTGGTCAACAACACATGCCTTCCTCATTGATTCCTTAGCTTCCAATCATATGGTTTCATCCAAAGAATCATTCTCTTCTTTGCAGTCTTTTGATGGTCCAAGTATTCAGATGGGAAATAACAATAAAGTTCAAGCCAAAGGGAAGGGATCTATCAAGCTTGAACATGGAAAGTTCAAAGATGTGCTTTATGTTCCCTCCCTAGCTGCAAACATGTTATATGTTTACCAGATGACTCATATTGGCTCTCCAAAGCGAGTTATATTTGGTCCTGACTCAGTGGAGATCACATATATATCTACTGGGAACATCATAATGAAGGGTGCTGCAAATCATGCCTCCAAGGCATATGAGTTCTCACACTTCATGCCATTTTCAGAACTAGTACGCTCTGAGCAGCCACTTGCAAGGGAAGGTAAAAACATTTCATCTACTTCTTTTGCAATTTCCACTAGTATTGCAGATCCAACTATATCAGTTTATGAGATAGAGATTCAGGGTGATTCAGATCCAAATATAGCCCCTACTTCCAAACTGGAAGCTAGGAAGATGACTGGAAATCCATCTGACACTCAAAAGGGAAATACCCTTGTGCTATGTCATGCAATCTTACCTCCTTCAGAGAGATGCAATAGACTTCCTGTAAGATGCTACATGGAAAGGGCTCAGTCTCACTACATTTAGAATAATAGAGTGGATCATATACCTCTTCATCCAACAAGAGGCAAAGGTTACATTCCTCCTTCCTTCCATCATCATTTTGGGAGAAGATGGAGAAGTCTACATGCCAGGACCCAGGATACCTATGCACATAAAATCATCCATGCTGCTCTACTACATCACAAAGATTGCAGCTACACATTTTCAAGTTTTTAAAACTTGAATCCTGATTCTATCTGCTTAGTTCTAGAGGGGGGGATTTTTTCTCATGTGGCTTTTTCCCTAGCTCCTTGTGTTGAGCAGTTACTTTAATTTACTTGCTGTAATGGGTGACCTATGGTCTTAGTTACCAGGGCCCACAAATTGTCCAAGTTAGCATTTAGGGGGGGGGTTAGGATTATAATAATCCCTTGTCCAATTTGGTCATTATGTCTAAATTAGGAGTCATGTCTAAATCGGGAGTCCTTTCAGTCTATTTTTAGTCACTAGAACCATTGGTTCCACTTAACCTAATTGGGGCACATACACCAGTTACTAAAGTGTGGGGAACACTAATTGAGGCCATCTGCCACTCATTGCACTTGCATGCATCAGTTTAGGAGCCTCCTAGACCAATCCGTACAAATCAGGAGCCACTAGGAGTGTCAATACCAACCTCCATCAATTGAGTTCAGTTGGTGACTAGTCAAGCTCAGTTAGGAGTTCGTTACATTCAGTTATAGTTCCCTACACTCAGTTCTACTCAGTTAGCGCTAGGATTGCATGGTTGCATGTAGGTGAGGCGCATTTACTCACCTACCTCAGTCAGTTAGACTAGTCAACACTAAATTAGACACTTGATTTTGGATTTTGAACTCCAATGACCTCTGATACTGATTTAGACAAGGTCACTTAACCATTCAGTCAAGTAGATTCCAACCAATTTGAACTTCCTCACATGGATTCAAATTGCATGTGGCTATTTAGCCATTTTACTTCATTTTAATTGATTATCTAATTACTTTTCATTAATGAAAGCATTCACAGCTATAAGACATTTTTGCACTGTTTCATTCTTCAATTGCTGAGTAAATTGTATGATCTATCTTGTGAGTTGTGTGTTGGTCCACATATCTATGTGCTCAATTTAATAAGAACATCTCTTTGCAAATACCTTCTACCTAGTACCAGTCCTTGTCCAACAGAAATCCTATGAAAACATGCCCATTGTTCAATTGAATCCTCCCTTATCATTAAATATTGAAGAGTGCAAGTTGCTCCAAAGTTTTAGAAATAACACCTTTCCTCTGGTGGTTTGATGTTGGTAAAAGGGGGTTTTTTACTTGCTCCTCATATGTATTTTCTCCCTATCTAGACACGATGGGCACTCGATCCAATACACATCAATATTTTGTATCATAAATACTTTCATGAAACAGAGTTATCTTCTTTCAAAAACATATTTGGAATGAGCATGAAGGAAACTATCGTTCCAATAGTTTGAGTTTTCTATACACTAGAATTGATGTTCCTATAATTTATGTCTTTCTTGCTCATAGTCAGTTATTATTTGACTCGTGTTGAACAATATGTAAGCATGAAAACACTCCAAATTCCACACTTCTAGTGATAATGGTGTGCTTATAATTTGTCACAAAAATATAAATAAATTTGTGTTTATTCTGATTCAATACTAATGTCTTGATATGTTGGTACTGAAACTTACAGTGATTCCAAGTGAATTCTAATGAAATTTCCTCCAAAGAAGCATGGTTGTACATATGTATTGTAACTAAAGAGCTTTCATTGCAAAAAAATATAGTTATCATCTTTAATATTTGTTGCAGAGAAAGGACTTTCAGTGAAGGAATGAAGGTTGTGTTAGTTTTTCAAGCATATATATATTCGAGCAAAGTGTTTACTGTTCTTTTACTTTTCTTCCTCTTTAAACAAAACTTAGATCTTATTTATGTACTTCTTCTACTGCTGGTTATCATTTCAAGTGTTCTTGGAGTTGCAGAGAATGCCTCCCTCGCTGAGAGGGAGTGTTGAAATCAGCATCAGTAGGCATTCTCCAAGATCTGAGGTCATAAGTGACCACCCTGA
>LPNX010710428.1:523013-553189 GCA_001517045.1 Pseudotsuga menziesii
ATTTAAATTAATTTACAATTAATTATTTTAAGTTAACTAAAGTTTTTAAGTTAGTTAACTAAAGAAAATTCCAGATCTAATTTAACTTTCAGTTATCTATTTGAGTTAACTAAATTATCTTTTCAGTTAACTGCCTAATCTATTTTTAGAACTCAAAGACTCTTTCAGTTGAGAACTGAAGTAACTTTCAGTTAGCTTTCCGTGTACTTCTCTGTCAGTTACAAACTCAAAGTTTCTGCCAGTTGTAAACTCGAGTATCTAATTTTAGATTTAGTTTGATCTCATGTGTCTTTCCATGCACCCAAGTTATCTGTGTCAATCTAAAAGAATAATTAAAGTTTTATTTTTTAAGTCTCAAGTTAAGTCAAAGTTGCATAACAAGTCCTCTTGGAATTGGTGCCTATAAATTAATCTCACCTGCTGTCTATTAAGTATTAATCATTCTCACAGTTTTGAGAGTAAGAGGGCAGCCTAGTAAAACTTTTCTATTGCTGAATTTACACAGCAAAGAGAGGGCAACAGTTTGTCTTGCTGGTTTGTTTTACACAGTTTATGGGGCAGCGAAGTATTTTATTGACTTGCTGATTTATAACAGCAGTAAGAGGGCAGCGAAGTATCTTGGTGTCTGGTTGGTCTTACAGTCACTCTCTCAAGCATATTTCATGGTGGAAAGTTTGTATTTCGATCTTACATATTATTTGCAATAAAGGAAGATTGTTTGCTGGAGTTTTTATCCCATATTGGGTTTCTCCAGGGTAAATTTTTGTGCATGTGTGAGATCTTATTTATGTACTTCTTCTACTGCTGGTTATCATTTCAAGTGTTCATCTATCTGTTGGTTTAAATATCTAAGTTTTGTTTAAAGAGGAAGAAAAGTAAAAGAACAGTAAACACTTTGCTCGAATATATATATGCTTGAAAAACTAACAGGTTGCACGAGTAACAACTAGAAGCGTCGGAGTGTAAATTTGGATCAAGGATACCATAACATCTCTGTGCAAATGTCGGTATCATATTTTTATCATAGGAAATTCAGGGACAATGAAGGAACAAAATCAGTGTTTGACTCTGAAATTTTGGATAGGAAAAGAACAAGAACTTTCTCCGAATAGGAAAATCAACTCAAAATATACAAAAACTCAAATCATCAGGAATAAAATCAACCGAATACTCAAAAGCTACATGAAAATACTCATATAAATAGGACATAAAAGCTACATGAAAATACTCAAATAAATAGGACATAAAAGCTACATGAAAATACTCAAATCAGCGGGTATAAAATCAACCAAAACTTAGTCTGGGGCATAAAAGTTACACGAAAAATGAGATAGATAGATAGGCTAAGAAAACTTGGGAATGTAACTGGTATGATCTATTGATGGTATACAAGAGACTAACTTACAATCCACGAAGGGATTACCTGGATTATGTGCAAAATCGAGGCCTCAGACTGGCCGAAGGGTAGGATCAACCTTTACTCATTAGTCTTAAGGAATCCAAGAATGTGACCTTCACAAGGAAAATCATCCCAGCCCTGCAAAGTCAAGTACCAAAAAACAAATCAACACAGATGGCACCTAAATGATATCTCATAGCATGGCCTTTTACGCATGGAGTCCATGCTTTTATCTTATTTTGTTTCTATGGTACATTGAAGTGGCATATATTTATTAGAAAATTTATGATTTATATTTTATGGTGGGATGGTAAAATATTAACTGACTGATGCACACGAGTAGGTTAATTCCAATATTTAATTAATGGTCCCTCTATTGAATCATTGCAAAGAGTCTAGGCGCATTGCAAATTGTCTACACGCATCTATGTCAAACTTTCCCAATGTTGCTTGAGGGTCACACTGAGGTTGAGTAATATATAATCAATTATTGCATCAACTCATAGAGGCACCTAACATATCACCCACAATTTAATATTTTCCTTAAGCAACTTAATCACTTCCCTAAGTTTGCACACAAAGTGTGTGGTTGCATTTTTACTATGTTTATGCATATTTGCGAGACCTACTAATTCAGCCATCTCCACTCTACGCGCTACTACTATATGATGTAACCTACCTTGGCTCTACCTGGGAACAAACTAAAGCTCTCTTTGTTTTTCTTGTGAAAGCGTGAAATAACATACTTTTTACATGGAAACATTAACACTTGACCTAAATCTCGAGGGAAGTTCCCCTACCATAGAAAAGGTCTATTTTCTTGTGAAAGCATGATATAACATACTTTTTACATGGAAATATTAACACTTGAACTAAATCTCGAGGGAAGGATCCTCACCGCAAAAAAGGTCTTAACGTAGAGAAGTACTTAATGGGGTAGGTTTCTCGAGGGAATAAGAAGAAGCATGTTTTTTACTAGAGAAACACAGGTGCTTCAGCAATATGACAGTTTTAACCCTTATTACTTTGAAAACTTCCATCTGAGATGTAATGATCTGTTAACAATGCTATTTTATAAATGAAGTTGCTAACACAATGAAAGGAGGAGGCAAGGAAGCAAAACTCAACCCTCTCAGGTCATATAAATAATATGTCTGATATAAAATCTAAATCTTCCAATTAGCACTGGACCACTCCATCTTCTTTCTTGATAGTTCATCACTCCTTGGGACAATTTTGTAAAGATAACCTATCTATAGACTCAATTCCCCATTCAACAACTATAATGGAATGTTTATAGCCACCACCATAGATTACTACGAGAATGAAAAGTTACTATGAGCATGTGTAATCAACAAAATAAACGGTTCATTAGAAAGGGACTTATAAACTCCTTCTTTGTCATTCACTCCTTGATGGAGTCCTTTCCCATAACAACTTGTGAACCTGATCTTGTTTTGTAATAGTTCACGGACTAGAAAAACTTACCTCCTATGGTTTTCACTGGGCTATCAGACTTACCTCTGCGTAGGTGGATTATCTCAATCAGTGTCCAACAAGATTAATATTCAGGCTACTATTTCAATTTCATCTACATTATCACCAACGCTAAGAAGTATGCACTTCATAGGAGTGTTTACAATGGTCATGGCTATTGCATTACGTGTTATTCAAATGGAAATGACAGTGATGGTGGTTCAAGATGCCAAAGCCCAAAGTTACGTGTTATTAAAATGTCAATGAAAGTGATGGTGGTTCAAGATGCCAAAGCCCAAAGTTATGTGTTATTCAAATGGCAATGATTGTGATGGTGGTTCAAGACACCAAAGCCCAAGCCCTTCCTTTAGAATAGCATAGAATTGAATGAATATACATCCCATATAAGATCATAAGTCAACCTCTACGTTATCAAAAATTGAGATCAAATTGTCCTCTCATCTCATTGATTTTCATAACACTTTTTGCAGTGATCTTACTCTTCATTGCAATCTATGATCTCTATCGCATGCAGGTCACTCAAGAAATCATGAGAGAAGTACTAGGAAAACGTTGGTCTCAACTCTGTAGGGAGAGGAAAAAAACAACATGGCTTATTAAGGGCTATTTGATTTGTCAAAAGTGCCCATTCAAAGATATTTTCCAGCAACTTTAAATTGGCGGTGTAAAACCTCTTCGAAAAAGTATGATATGCATGGTTTTTAGAGGACTGGACATAAATGCAGAGGACTCCTATCAAAACTTTTAGGTTTTGTTTAGCTATCCTTTTTCCATCATCAATCATACCATAAGGGAATTAAGGGGTGCTAATGAGAAAGGATGAATCTCCCATGTTTACAATTTTAATAATTAACTAAGAAAACATTGATTGTGCTAATAAGTGTAGCCCTCTCTTTCACTTAGTGCACATAGATAGTGATATTCTTGTTCCAATAATAAAGGAGTTTAATAAGAGAAAAATTGATTCTAATGTGTCACCTACGTTATCAGAAATCAACATCAATTCTGTAGCAAACACAAGTCCCAATGGCAGGGACTTGCTGCGCTACAACCCATCTTGTTTTACAAAGCTTCAAAAACACCAAACAAAGAAATAAGTATTTCAATACTAGGTGAAAGGTAAATTTTAATTATCTACATCTTGTTCTAGGACAAAGTAACAATGTTCATGAACGACATGAAGATTATCTTATTTTCGGGGGAGACAAGACTCAAAAGTAACAATGTTCATGAAGGGCATGAAAATTGTTTGTATAATGGTTATGCTTAAAGTACTAATAATGTAATTTATTTTTATTCATTTTTATTATTCTATACCAAAGCATGGAATATTGGAATCAACTCAGTTTTGAACTTTGTGCAAAATGAAATACAATTTTTAATGTTATGATTTTCAAGGAGTTGTCTTAAGTCTTAATGTTACATAGTCTTATTGTGGATTTTAATTTTCTTTTTTCTTGGCCTGACACCTCTGACAAACCACACCTGCATACTTGACAACATGAATTTTACTTTTCATTTTTCATGCCCTGACACCTCAAGCAAATCACACCTGTAGACCTGACAACACATCGCTATCATTTAGTGCAGTCGATGGAGTGTAGTTGCTATGAACACAATGCATGATGGGAGCGTGGAAATGTGCTGGGAATTTCATCATTAAGAACTGAATTCATCTTAGACTCATCCTGCTTATATTTTCTTTTACTCGGCTTTCTCCTCGCCATTGTAGTTGTAGGGTTCGTGTAGTTGTATGAGGCCTGCAGGATTGTTTGATACTTACTCTAAATAAAAGCGACATTTGTTTGAAAGAAAAATGCATCTTCATTTCTGCAAAGTGCAATGGTTATGTATTCTCCAAGGCATCTTGGTGCAAGTTAAGTTGGTTATCAGGTTCAATATTCTTCATTACGACTTCTTATCAGGTTCAATATTCTTCATTACAGCTAATAGTCCATGCATCTACATAACTTGTATCCAGTATTTTAAGAAATACACGATTGATGTGCATGTGCATATAGGTATTTATCCTTTTGTTACATTGTCTCACCAGAACATGCCACACATTATGGAGGACAAGTATGGGGTTTCTGGAGCAAAAAATTCATGTAAGATTCATGGCCATAATTTCTTTTAAACAACAAAATGCATTCATATGATATTCCTTAAATACATATAAAACATTAAAACACATGCATCTAATGATTCTATTGTATTGTCTTTTAAAGGACTTTGGCATGTTCTGAGAAGTATGTTTTCCATATATGGTTCTCTATGCCTTATTTGGTCACACAATTAAATTCTTCTCATCGTGAAAATATATTCTTATATTTTTTATTGGATATTATTTTGTTCCTTCAGCCAACATTAAACGCAAAGGGGTTCATCTTTCGAGAATGTATCGAGGTAGATATTTTGAGTCATGTCGACTCATTTTACTAGTGTAAATATATGTAACTTTGCACAGATTATTTAAATATCAATTAATGGAGAAGATTGCAAGTCTCCATTTTGTTGCATTTTTAAGCCAATTTGGCCTTCTCTTCTTTTGGAATAATGAAATTTACATGCACACAATTTTCCAAAAGAGTAGTTTCCATTCTTTCTATTTTTATTTATGCTCGAGCGATACCTAGAATTACGCTAGAGTGGCAACTAGAATGGGATTGGGTGGCTTATATTCTTATAGCAACAATTTCAAAGGGTGTACAGATGTAAGACATGTCATTTTTTCATGGTCAAGGTCAACAACAAGGAGGTGTTGCAGATAAGATAAGGAGGCGGTCAACGATAAACAAACTTATCTACTGGAGGTGGCCCTTGTCAATATCCCCAATCAGTTCCAGTTGATTATTGCTAGCCGGGTCATTCCAATTGGTCATTGTAAGGGGAGACCATTCATTGTAAGGGGATATCAACCGATAGCCAGTCGATTTCATACAAACATAACATTCAATACTACAGTCATTGCAAAAACTAGTCGAAATATATAGAAATGGTTTATATATAATATTTCATTGGCGTTGAATTGATAGTTGATACCTGAATGAAAAGTGTCTAGTTCATATCACCCAAAAAATACTTATTGGAAAATTGGATCTGCAGAATCCAGATACCCCATCTTCCAGGTGCACTTCCCAGTTCTTTAGTTTCAGGGTGCTCAGTTCAATGTTCTAATTTAGTGCGTTTGTTGGATTGATTGTTCTTTTGTTGGGCTCTGAAATTCTTGTACATGAGAGTTTCAAATTGGAGACAATATATTTCCCCTTGATGCCTCCATTGTGGCGAGCATGGTTAATTATGGGATTCTAGAAGATAATTTGAGCTATGAAGCCACCATGTATTCGTCAGTTTACAACCAACTCTATCCCTTCGCAGGTCTCCAAAATTATACCTATGGGATTATCCATCACGCTCGCCTTACAAGTAATTTCAATGACAAACCCATTTAAACCCACCTCAAAATTGTACAGCTAAAGGATTTTGATTTGATTGTGTTTCGATTTTGGTCTAGTCTTTACAGGTCTATAGGTGAGTACGATATACTATTACAAATGTGGATATCTGGATCAGAATGCAATGAGTAAAGTCCTGAGCTTCAAGACCATGCCTGCTCCAGGTCCTTCACAATTTCCTGAGAGAATAGCCATTATTGGCGACCTTGGTCTGACATACATTATACGACATCTACCATTGATCATGTTCGTAGGAACGATCCTGACTTGATTCTACTTGTTGTGGATGTGAACTATGCAAATCTTTATTTGACGAATGGAACCGGCTCGACTTTCTATTCTTTTTCTTTTCCAAATTATCCTATTCATGACACCTATCATCATCACTGTGATGACTGGGGAAGGTCAATTATATTCTCTTTTCCTGGCCTTTTTCTAGTTCTTTTGAGTATTGATGTGGACCCAAAACCCTCCATGGATATACCATTGTTTTGTTTTGTTTTTGTTTTTTGTTTTTGTTTTTAGTTCCCTTTGTTTAAATGTGGAACTAAAATCTGATGTTTTATTATTATATTTATAGAAACAACAACGCCTCTTCTTTTAAACCTAGTAGTTTCCTATCTCAAGTAATTGAGTACTTTGAGTTTCAAGTAGGAAGTTTGGGTCCCTTTCACTAGGTAGGAAGTTTGGTTTCCTTTCACCAAGATAGTTGTTTTGCATCTCACTTATGGGTTGTGTATCTCACTTTATTTATGTGGGTTGGTAAGGTGTAATAATTAGCAATGATGGTACCTGTAAAGTCCCCGACCCTCCAACCGGCGAAGAGGACGCTACCAAACCGTCCAACAACTAGGCAACTAGCCCCATGAACATGAACATACATAAAATGATGAAATAAAATTATTAAAACATAAAACCTGCTAAGATGTATAATAATTCACATTCACAGCAGAAGCAAACATACATTCAGACATTCAACATGTTCATCATAGTTCATTAGCCATCAAATATAATTGCAGAGATGAAATAGACAAAGATACTTATCTCATAAATAACTTGTCCCGCAACCAGCTACATCGCTGCAACGTTCCACCCAATCATAAGCCAGCGTGCTCATCAATCTCTCAGCAACACTGCCACCCCCGATCTGGGCATGATTTCCCAAGGAATAAGGGACTAAGCAGGCTTACAAATAGCCAAGGTACACAAGTCATCCAAGCCCACACTGTAGGGATTATCAGGCTATCAAGGAGCTGGGAGAAGCTCAATGCTAAGCTGGTGAGCTCATGGAAAAGCTAAGGACACCTGCACCAAATATAGCCTAACCTCTAATACACCCACACACACTTGACACCAGGAATCAGTCCCTTATCTGCTTCACAGTCCCTCAGGCCCTGACTTCCCTTACCAGTGCTCTTCTGGGGTTGTGGAGGAGAAAGCCAGCCATCTAACTCTGTCTGTGTGGCTCCCAAACCTAGGTTTCTCAAGCATACCCAGCCTTCAATCCCACTCCACACAGTCCTAATACCAACCACTACATACCCGCAGTAAAACCAAGTGATTCATAGCTTGGGCAGGGAAAAAAAATTCCTGAGTCATTCTTGTCCCTATTGTGGCCAAAACGACTCCATAACAGCCTACAACAGCCCAAAACGTAAAAGCAAACACAGCAACCAAAATGTGGGAAAAAAAATAGCCCATTCTCAACAATGAAGCTACGAGAAAACTTACACAGACCGCAGTGGGGAAGAAAATAGACTCCCAATCGATACGTGAGGGAAATTTACACACAGATCCCACAATCCAGATGGAAAACACACCAGATACCATTCTGTAGAGAAATGGGAATGATAGCCCAAACGACTCCCTTCCTTGCTGCATGAGACAAAACAGAAATAATCCTCAGCGTGAGGAATCAGAGAAAAAACATACGCACCACCCAGAACGTGAAGGCTCATTCACAGGAGATCATGGGTGACAGTAATCGGTTTTTCCAGCTCCGTGTGAGGAAAACGATGATGAATCCCAATCGGTGCATGAGAGAGCCGAGCATCCCTGCGTGAGATGGACAGTGAGGAAAAAATGAACAGCCAAAAAAATGATGGATAGTTTTCTCAAACAATGCGTGAAGGGGAGCAGACTGGCAGTATTTTCTGTTGGTTTCCTTTCCCACACGTGAATGGAACGACCCAGCTAGAAGAGGGTGCATGTGGACAGGCCTGCCACCCACCACTACTCAACAAATAACTACCCTCAACTAACAGTAGTTTAGTGGCTGACACATGACTTTTCCCCAATGGCTCTCATGGGTTAGACAATCCCCCCCCCGCTCTTAACCTTAGGAAATCATGCCCTTTTCATTTAACATTGCACCACCGTAGCTGGTTGTAGTTTTATTTTAATGAATGTGCATATTTACATGATGCAAAACTATTATGTGCCAGATAGCACAATATACCATCGACAACGATCCCAATTGCCAAAACATAACACAACCAAATCGATGGTGGGGCTTTTTCCTTTAGCTCCTCACCATGATTAATTACAATATATTCATCATGTACCTTTAATGCAAACGGGGTCAAAACCGGGGTATTACAATACCTGTTACCGGTTGAAAATGATACTTAGACACCAAATATATATCCTATGTGTGTATGGTTAGTGACCAATGCCTAATGGAGTCTAGAAGAGGATATGATTAATACAAGTTCATTCATCCAAGGATAAGCCAATTGCATAACTAATTAGTTCCAATAAGCAGATAACAAGTGCAATATCTAGGAATTATAAAAA
This sequence comes from Pseudotsuga menziesii, assembly GCA_001517045.1. Classification (NCBI taxonomy): domain Eukaryota; kingdom Viridiplantae; phylum Streptophyta; class Pinopsida; order Pinales; family Pinaceae; genus Pseudotsuga; species Pseudotsuga menziesii. The sequence goes on from LPNX010710428.1 coordinate 532,161, forward strand.
ATGCATGCATTTCATAAGTATTTATCATTATCAAAAAATAATTTAAATCCCATGTACATCAGTATGTATCAGTCAGGCATGCTAATATTATGACAATAGTAGTAGTTTAGAAACAACAATGTGCATGCAACCAAGCATTTACCAAACAATTTGCATCAACATTAAAATCAAGTTGCATGTGTTTATTAGTAATAATATCATAAATAGTATGGAGTAGTAGACATAACCAACATTAACAATGTCCTTCAATTTCACACCAACAAAGGATAGTGACCATCTAAATGATGTTTTCAAGTCATTTCGCAGGGTTCAGTGGATTGAAGTGCAAGGGAATGTACACTTGAGTAAAAGGGAGGGCACGGAATTTTACGGCACATAATTTTAGGGCCTGAAATTTTAGGACGCAAGATTTTAGGGCCGGAAAATTCAGGCACGAAATTTTAGGGCCCAAAATTTTAGGGATTCCCAAAATTTTAGGACGCGGCATTTTAGGGCTCAAGATTTTAGGTGTGGAATTTTAGGGTCGAGATTTTAGGGGCGAAATTTTAGGGCCTGGGATTTCAAGGCCTGAAATTTTAGGAGCCCGAAATTTCAACAAAAACTGAATTGGAAAAATATGAGATTTTTATAAATTTTGCAGTCCTAAAACTAACCTTAGAACTAACCCTAGAAGCTAGGTTTTGAAAATTAAAATGGTGTGAGATCCAAGGGAAACCCTACCCTAGCACAAGCCCTACCCAACCTAAGGCTTCTAAGGAGAAAGGCTAACCTAGTTAGGAAGGGTCCTAGGTTAAGCAACTAGCCTAGAAAAAGTAAGGAAAAACCATAGGGCACCCTCACAAGGAGACATGTCATTGTTTTCTAAGGTGACAAGAAGGAAGGTAATGGCCTATCCTAGGGAAAAGTGTAGCTCTCATTCTACCACTAAGACTCAGACATGCACATCCACCAACATCCATACAAAAAGGAAAGAATCCCGACCTCCTTGTGCTTGTGTTCATCCAACAAATAAAAGCAACACTAAAGCATAGATTCACCAAAGAATTTACTAGAAAAATAGCTTGCTTTAACTATAAAACTACCTCAAAAGGAGCACGTTCATCCAGAGAAAACCCTAATAATGGTAAAACAAGTGCATAGTGATTTATCCCAAAAGTTTTGATTTAAAATGAAAGTGAGGAGATCTATTTATATGATCTCACACTAACTTATCCAGGTCAACATGTCTTAAAACAAATAAATTCATAATTATAAAAATGTCAACTGAAAATTAAAAGAAATTAATAATAAAATATAGACTAAGTTAGGCTACTTGGTGACATTTGCATCCCTAGGTTCCAAAACACGCTCAAATAAGTGAATCGCTCCGAACGAAAGGTCAGAGTGGGTTGGAGGGAGGGAGCGGTTTGTATTCGTCTTTAAAGACCGTCGTAACTAAATCAACTTTAATATAAATATTTGATTTGTTGGTTGCTATAAATAGTTTTTACAAAAAAAAACATTTGCATGTAAAGAAGGACTCATTTACAATTAAGGATTCAAAAGTGTGAATCTAAAGAAATGGATCTAAGACTGATAGTATTGTTATTTGATTACATCCAGACTTTTTTTTATGTAAAATAAATCAATTCTAAAAATGAGTAAAGGTATATTACTTGCTTAGGGATCTTCGATCCATAAAACACTCTATTGGAAAAATAATATAATTCAAACCTAACCCACCTAACTTCTGGGTTATAAAATCAGATTTATTATTTAAAGGATGGCTTTGATCTAGGCTAACCGTTATAGTTACACTATTGTTATTGCTTGACCTATACTAAGGATTTCCTCAGATCCACGTAAATAGGAACGTAGTTCTTACAAATAAAATTGTAGATCTAAGTGTTTACAACCATTAAGAGCTATTTTAATACAATTATCTCTACGATGAAAAAGTAAATATTATCCGAGCCATTTCATATATTAAGACCGAAAACTGATAACGATAAATCTAATAGATGCTAAGTATATGAATTATATTTGTAAAACTTATAAGGGAAATGCATATCAGAAACTATTGGGATTCCATTAGTTAACATGATATTCAAACCACAGAGGTAAAATATTTGACAATAATATATTAGGAAGTTACAAAATAAAAATAATTATCTCTGTGTCTTAGCTGAATTCTACTCAGTTAATACAACATACACAATTACAGCATTAGAATAGTCAAGGGTATAAAATTTAGCTACTTTAGATCTAGAGAATTTAAAGTCTACGGTAATAAAAAGTGAATTATAAACCTGGAACCAATGCTTCAAGAAATTAAGAGTGGAAATGTCGTTCCTCCCAACCAATATCCCAGAGCAGCCAAATCACTTGCTCCAGAACCCTTGAACCTACTCGTTGAACAACAAGAGAAAATTCTTAATGCACCATCTCTATCATTTTTCACAAATGTTAATCCTCGTTCAATGCTAGCCTCTTGCTGCTCATGGACATACTAATTTATAGGATTTTGCCTAGGACTTGGTCAGTTATGAGCCTCTTGCTCTTTAGCACTCAACTAGGAGTGATGACCTAATTTTAGGGGATGATGCCTCCTGCATCCCGAGTTCTCACTCAATGGTCTTTGCCACTTGTTCATTCCCTCTTGTGGGTCAGTAATCCTTCTTCAACAGCTATATCCACTCGTGTCCCCGTTTTAGCATATTTTATTTAATAAAAAAAATGGTTACATAATGTTTTATTCTTGACATTTTTCTTGTCAAAAGTAATAAAATAATAACAAAGTATTTTCAACATAATTAATAATAATAATTAATTCTGGGGGTGTTACATACACCTCCCCTTGGAATATAGCATCGTTCTCGGTATTATAAATTTGTTTATTCTTCCATTTCATCCTCTTGGAATAAATCTGGATATGCCTCCCGCATATTAATTTCTAGCTCCCAAGTAGCTTCTTGTCTGATGGTACGTTTCCTGAGTATAATCTCTCTCCTGTCGAGAATGTGCTCCAGTGCCACTTGGAACTCTCCTTCGGGTTCCACCTGGATTACATTCCAATCAATCACATGAGAGTTATCATGAATATACCTTTTCAATATAGAAACATGAAATACGTTATGAACTTTAATATTTGGTGGTAGCCCTAACTAGTATGCGACTGGAACCACTCTAGACAAAATTTCAAATGGCTCGCAATACCGGGTGCCAATTTCGAATACTTGCCCAGCCTTAAAGAGATTTTATTGGGATTTTCCTTTATATATACATGATCACCCACCTGGAACTCTCTAGGAGTTCTTTTTAGATCAGCATGGATTTTCTGCCTACCTTGGGAAGCTTTCAAGTTCTAATGTACCTATTTCACATTTAGATCCATTTCCTTTAACAAATCAGGTCCTAACATTAACCTGTCAACAGGGCTTCTCCATGATATTGGAGTATTACACTTATGCCCATATAAGATTTCGAATGGACTCGTACCTGCAGAAACTTGGAAATTATTTTTATAAACAAATACAACTAAGTGTAGGTAGTCTTCCCATTTACCTGGTTTATCCATGACATACATCCTTAGAATGTCTTCCAGAACCTGGTTTACTCTTTCAGTCTAACCATCTGTTTGCAGATGATATGCAGTACTAAAGTTTAGTTGGGTGTCTAATTCTTTAAATAAGGCCTTCCAGAAATTACCTGTAAACTTCGCATCTCTGTTGGAGACTATTACTTTTGACACGCCATCTAACCTGAATACTTCTTTCATAAATATGTATGCAATATTAACAGCCTTGTAGGTATATTTAACAAGTATAAAATGTGATTCTTTGCTCATTTTGTCTACCACAACCATGATAGAGTCATGTTTTCTGAACTTCTTGGGCAATCCATTGATGAAATCCATACTGATTGTTTCTCATTTCCATTCTGGAATGGGTAATGGCTGCAACAATCCCGCAGGATGGTGCTCTTCTTTAACTTGTTGAAATTCTAGGAAGCGAGCTAAGTATTCAACCACTTCTTTTTTCATATTCGGCCAAAATAAATCTTATCGGATCATGGTAATGATTTTTTGATAACCCGGATACCTCGAGTATGGTTTTTTATGTAGTTCATCCATGACTGTCAATTTAATTATACAATGTTTGGTATGCACAACATGTTTTTATGCAGCAATAAACCTTGCTGATTTAGAATGAAATCTGTTTTTATCTGATTTTGCTCATTTTTAACAGTATTTTCCTTTAACAGTTGACACTCTTTATTATAAATTCCATCTCTCAGAATCTGATTTTCCAAATCAGTTTCATAGCTGCTACTTGAAAATAATAAATTTGCAGGTCGAATTAAAGCATCATCCACTTTATTTTCTTTTTCTTTAATATGTTTTATTTCAAAGTCATACTCACTTAGAAAAGACAACCATCTCACTTGTCTTGAGTTCAAATTCTGTTGATCAAACAAATATTTAAGGCTTATGTTGTCCGACATAAGTAAACATTTCCTTCCAATTAAGTAATGTCACCACATTTTTAGGGCATGTATTATTGCAGCCATTTCTAAATCATGTGTTGCATAGTTTTTCTCATTATCTTTTATTTTCCTAGACTCGTAAGCCACCACATAATTGTCTTATAATAAGACCCTACCTAATCGTTCATTGCAAGTGTTGGTACATACAACAAAATCCTTAAATTGATCAATAATCTTTAGGATTGGGGCGTTGGTTAATAAGTGTTTTAACTCGTTAAAACTTTCCTCACACTTTTTAGTCCACTCAAACTTTTTAACTTTCTTTAGTAATGAGGTTAAGGGGTAGGCAATTTTAGAACACCTTCAATGAATTTCCAGTAGTATTCGGTAATCCCAATGAATGATCTGATATCAGATACATTCTTAGGGACATGCCATTCCATGATGGCTTTTATATTTTTCGGATCAACCGAGATTCCATCCTTGGACACTACGTGTCTGAGGTACTGAATCTTGTCTTTGAACACTTATTGAACTTTGTATAAATTTGTTGTTTTCTTAAAACTTGCAAAACTATTTTTATATGTTCTTCATGTTCTTATTCATTTTTAGAGTGTATGTCGTCAATCAAGACGACTACAAGCATATCAAGATAATTACTTAAAATGTTGTTCATTAAACACATGAAAGCAGCAAGTGTGTTTTCCAACCCAAAGGGAATTAGGACAAATTCATAGTGACCATAACGGATCATAAATGTTGTTTTGAATATATCTTCATCTTTTATTTGCACTTGATGATAACCCGACCTCAAATCTATCTTTAAAAAGATAGTTTCTCCACAGAACTGATCGAACAGATCATCTATTCGGGGAAGTGGGCATCATTTTTTAATAGTCATTTTATTTAATTTCCTGTAATCAATACATAATATTAGTGTTCCATCTTTCTTGTTCACAAACAAGACCGACGCTCCCCACAGAGAGACACTTTGTTGAATTTATTTCTTATTGATTAGTTCTTGCAGTTGTGATTTTAGTTCTGTGAGTTCAATTATATTCATTTGATATGGAGCTTTCGATGTTGGTACCGCTCCCGGTATCAGGTCGTGTAAATTTTCCTTTAATATTCAACTAAGGATAAATAGTGCATGCAAAATATCAACTGATAACCACACATGAATATATTTTATAGTATGCAGTGGAATATAAAACTGAGAAATAAATCACATCACATCACGATATTGACACTATTATTTTAGGTATGGAAACCCCCGAAAAAACCCAATATCGGAAAACCGGTGCAGTAGTCACATATAGATTTTATTATGAGAAAATATGGAACTTTTACAATCACTGCAAATTCACCCAATCCTGGCGAATGTAGTACCTAGTAGAATCACTGGGAAAATCCTAGCTAAACCTCAACACCCTTCTGTGTGTGTTACATCTGATTTTACCAAACATGGTAGATCACACATTTATGGCCTTCCCTGTCCCTCTGTAGACTCTTTGGACCCCATGGACAATTTTTGTACCTCTGATGTTTCCATGATCATCCCTAAAAACACATGTTATTTTTCATGCGTGACTTTTTAACCCTTTCTTGCGTATATACGTGGATATGACCCTCAAAGCCACATACATCGGGATGTGTGCAAAAGGCCAAAGATTTTTGGAGTTTTCCTTGATGTGGATCCGAGTCACTTGTCTCTTGGCCCTCCATATGCCTTGAGATCGCTCGGATTTGACCTTCCATTACCCTATTGAAGTACTAGATAAGGAACCCTTTGCATTAAATAGGAAGAGGAGGACATGAGGAGTTGCCTAGATCAAACGGTGTCGAATTTCGCCGGACGATGCCCCCGGAATTCGAGTTGGAAGCTTTGAGCTCAAATGGGTAAAAATTTCAAATGATATGGAATTTTAAAATTTTTTCCTATTTATAGAAATTTTTTGAAAATTTTTACCCACTTTCTATAGTTTTGACCGTTTCTGACCATTTTGGACTGTTTTGAACTAATTTGATGATGTAGGAGTCCGTTTTGAGCACGGTTTGATCGTGGTTTTAACCCGTTCATGCTGATTTCAGGTATTATGTCTAAACTGGCATATAGGTTAGGTTTCACATTTGTTTGCACTTTACATGACCTTATGACCATTTCATTATAACCTTAGGTATGAACCCATTCTATCTTGTCACGAAACCTTCTTGTTGCTTTTAGAAGTGGCATGATGTGAGTGGTAGATCTTGACCATACATGGGTACCCTAGTTAGCTCCTATTTTTCATTTGGTACCCATGCCAACATTTTTCCTTTAGGGTGTGGGAGTCCTTTGTATAGTATCGCCATGACTTTGCGCAAGAGCTTCATACTCCTCTTGATATTTTTGCTAGCCTTTTCCCCAGAACTCCCTTATGTCAAGTTGTAATTGCATTATCATGAGTTTTGATTGCCTTATTGAGCCTTATGCTGGCTTCCTTGACTTTGATTATCAGCCATATAGCCTGAGCTTGTCTCATGTCTAGCCACGCAGAGCCATTTTATATATCTTTTGCAGCTTGATTCCCCATTTTTTCTAGGAGGGGACTTTCCCCCGAGTGTCATTATCCTACACATGTTTCCTTGCATTGAGTATAGGTATGTTCCACTGCTTGGAACTAGTTTGTTTGCCCCTTGACACTCATCTCCTCCTAGTTTGTAACTATAAATCACTTTTATTCTTTTTCAAGATTTTCAAAATATTTGAAAAAGTCCAAAAAAATAAAAAATCCAGACAAGAAAAGGTGTTATCTTTGCCAGCAGTCGAGTCGCATCACCTTCGAACATAGCACTTTATATCACATCCATTGGTCGGGTTAATAGTTTGACTTTAGGAGCTGTACTCATTTCTCTGAGTTTATCTCCACCAATTGGTTAAGCTTCCAATCCCTATGGAGCCTCTGTCAATGCCTCCTGTGTCACAGAGATGTCCCAGTTTTATATATTGAGTCTATGCTTCCTACATTCAGTCACCATTCACCTTTATGCTCTTGTTTGAAGGAAGTTGAAGCCTGAGTCAGCCATTCCTCAGTTTTCTTGACTTTGCATGTCGGTCATTCCAGGTACTAGTACTGGTTCATACACATTATGATCGGGTCCTTCCACATTATATAGCTTTGTTGAGTACCTCATGTTGGATGATGGGGGATGCCTTAATGCCCTATTTCCAATAGATTTCATCCCATCAACTTCAGATCATTTATTCTGGGATAGGAGTCTAGAGTCATTTTGAGTGCCTTGAGACTTGCAGTCATTAGTGGCAGGTTCTCTCACCATCTACAGTTTTGGGAATACATCAATGTCCTCTGATCGATGGATTCTTTCAAGTGTTCGAACTCAACACATTTATTCACACTTGTTAGATTGCACTGTAGTACTTTGATTCCCATTTTCATTATTGGTCAGTGATCTTGTGTATGTTAACGGTATACATCAATGACCGGTAATCAGACGATGGACTACTATGTTCGACCTCAACACCTTTATTCACATAGTAGGACATGTACTCGTAGCGGATTTTGTAGAAGACTTTCCAGATTGGTGGAATTTTTGATATGCTACCTCCTTGATCGTTCCAGTGTTCGTGAGATTTCAGCTCTCGTGACTTGATTCCAGTGTATGTCAGATATCTTCATCCATTATGGATATGTTGATCCATTGTATATCTTCAGATTTCATGGAAATCATGATCCTTTGTATATATTCATCATGGAGATTCTGATCTATCTATATTGTACATGGTGATGACCACACATGTCATATTTTGTATTATGCCTATTCATGGCCATTGTACTCTTATGTATTCGGGACTACAATATGTACTTGCAATCATATGCAGAGATATGTGTACTGTATTTTTGGATGGCTGGTTCTTCCACCTGGTTCTTCATCACTCCTATTTTGGGATGGACTTATAAATGTATTTCGGCCATCATATCACCCCTCTAACCTCACACATTAGGGGGCATCTGCTATAGTTGATTTTACCACACATGGTAGATCACACATTTATGGCCTTCCATGTCCCTCTGCAGACTCTTTGGACCCCATGACTATTTTTGTACCTCTGATGTTTCCATGATCATCCCTTAAAACACATGTTATTTTTCACACGTGACTTTTTAACCCTTTCTTGCGTATATATGCAAATATGACCCTCAAACCCACATACATCGGGATGTGTGCAAAAGGCCAAATATTTTTGGAGTTTTCCTTGATGTGGATCTGAGTCACTTGTCTCTTGGCCTTCCATATTCCTTGAGATCGCTCAGATTTGACCTTCTATTACCCCATTGAAGCACTATATAAGGATCCCTTTGGATACATTGAAAGAAGAGGAATTGAAGAGCAATAAAACTATAGTCCATTGTTGTTGTGGCTTATACTTGAGTCTGCATCCTTTTGTCCCTTGGAGCACTTGGTGTTCTTCCCAAGATTTCCTTTGCTTGTGAGCTTGCTGTCGAGAGATGGAGGATTGAGGTGGTGGAGGCCCAGGTGGAGGACTCAGTTTCTCCAGTTCGCAGACGTGCTGACAGAGGTTGTCATTCTTGTAATCTCTTATTTATATTAATAGAAATATATGTTATTGTCTAATGTTGTGCATTTAAATGAATATTGAATCCCTGGATTCTTTTAATTTCTTATACATTATTGATTATATATGCTAGAGTAGGTCTAACACCATTATATAGCATGCTTGTCTTATTTGCTGTTTGTTGAGAGAGAAAATTGTTAACACAAGCGGGATTGGAAAAGCTCAATAGGGATCTACATCAACCATCTAGAATAAGGTATGTTTCTAGATCCTTTAGTGTTAGATGTTTTATTTCTCTTGCATATTGGGAAGGGATTGATTTCTGCGGTTACTATGTCTGTTGTGGTACACCCCAAGCCATAGGAAGTTTTCTCTGTAACAGTGTGAGTGTACGACCTAGCTGTACAAAGCTCGATGATCCTGCTGCTCGCTCCTCCGTCTTCTCAGCTAAATCTTCTGTCTGAATTTCTCTCCTTGTCTGTATCTTATCTCTGTAGAAATACAAGTGCGTGTTATATCCACCAACTGATCTCTATTTTATAACTTTAGGTAAAGCGAAAACCCTAGTTTCACTTTCACTTTAACTAGTGGTAAAACAAAAACCCTAATTTCACTTTCACTTTAACTAGTGGTAAAGCAAAAACCCTAATTTTACTTTCACTTTAACTAGTGGTTAACTAAAGTTAATTTAGATCACTTTAATTTATTTTTCAAATTAAACTTAGGAAAAGTAAATTAAATACAATTGGTTTTCTATTTTAAGTCTTCTGCATGCAAGAACACATGCATGTAGGAAGACATTTCTTATTGCTACTAGTTTAACACTCCCTCTCAACGAGGAAGGGTTTCGATGGCAATCCCAACTTATCCCTGAACTTCAAAAAACTTTGTCTGCAAATTACCTTGGTGAAAATGTCTGCCACCTGCTCATATATATGTATGTACTCCAACCGAATGGTTCCCCTCTGAACACAATCTCTCAAGAAGTGGTATCTGATGTCTATGTGTTTTCTCCTGTCATGGAACACTAGATTCTTAGATAGTCTAATGCCACTCTAATTGTCACAGTGAACTACTATAACCTCTAGATCACACTCAAACAACCCTGTAAGTAACTTCGTCAGCCACATACCCTCACAAGAAGCCATGTTGGATTCCATGTACTCAGCCTCTGCTGAGCTCAATGCAACTGAATACTTTTTTCGGTTGAACCAACAGACAACCCCTGATTTGATGTTGAAACAAAAACCCAAAGTACTCTTCTGGTCCTCTACACATCCTGCCTAGTCAGCATCTGTGAAACCTGCTAATTGTACACTCCCCTGCTCTCATAAACCAATCCATACTCCACTGTACCTATGTTGTAGTGAAGTATGTGCTTCGCAGCTATCCAATGCACTCTCTAAGGATCCACCATGAACTGAATCAAAGAGTTGACTACAAAGTTGATGTCTGGTCGAGTGTTGACCAGATAAATAAGCGATCTGATAAGCTGACGATATAAGGTAGAATCAAATCCATCTTATCCTGATGCATCAATATTCCTCCAATTGGAAACTAGATGTATGGCCATAGGCTTGCATTCCTCCATCCTGAATCTCTTCAGGATCTCTACTGCATACTTCCCATGTCCGATGAAGAAGAATCCATCTCTTTGCCAAACCTCCAAGCCCAAAAAGTAATGCATCAGCCCAAGGTCTTTCATCTCAAACTCTACTGCAATTTTGGACTTACAGTCTCCAATCAGCCTCTCATATCCTGTCAAAAAGAGATCATCCACATATAAGACCAGTATGAGAGGCACCTCACTTGTCAAGAAGTACAAGTTGTGTTTAGCCTAACTGCACCGAAATCCCATCTCCCATAGATAGTTGTCAATCCTCAAGTACCATGCTCGAGGTTTCTGCTTGAGCCCGTAAAGAGCTCGATGCAGTATACACACATGTGTCTCCCTATTCTCCACATCAAACCCCTTTGGTTGCTCAATATACACCTCCTCCTCTATTACTATGTTGAGGAAGGAAGTATTGACGTCCATCTGATGGACACGCCAACCCATCTCAGCTGCTAGTGAGATAATGGTCCAAATGGAAGAATACCTGGCAATAGGGGCAAAGGTCTCCTCATAGTCAATGCCCTCCTTTTGTGAAAACCCCTTTGACATGAAACATGCCTTGTACTTCTCCACGCTTCCATTTTTTGCATGCTTCACCTTGTAGATCCATCTAGATCCCACCACCTTTTTCCCTTGTGGCCTCGGCACAACCTCCCATACTTTGTTTTTCATAATGGAGTCATACTCCTCAACCATAGCTTCTTGCCACACATCATCTTGTGCAGCCTCCCCAAATCTAGAAGGTTCAGAGTTAATCAACTCTGTCATCAATTCCATATAACTAAGACTCTATGGTGGTACACTCCTTCTAAAAGATGTTTGTGGAGGATCTACCTTCCTAGAATCCTACATTGTGGATCAAAACCACTTAGGCCTTGGCCTAGTGTCAACCTGCTGCAGCTGCTGGATATCCATCTTCGCTTTGCAACTCCATTCTACTGTGGGGTTTGGGGCATAGTGTGATCCTTCTTGATCCCCTTAGCCAAACAATACTCCATAAACTCATTGGAAGTGTACTCACCCTCGTTGTCTGTCCTCAACACTTGAATCTTCTTTCCTGTTTGGTTCTCCACAAGAGTCTTGAACTCTTGGAACCCCTCAAAGACATTTGACTTGGCTTTCATGAAATAGATCCATGTTTTCCTGAAATATTCATCAATGAAGGTTACCCACTAAATGTAACCACTAAACGAATGGACACTCATAGGTCCACATACATCCAAATGCACCAAGTCCAAGGGATCCTTAGACTTGTGCTCACTCTGTGAGAAAGGCTTCCTAATGTTCTTCCCTAAAGCATAACCCTTGGAGTGGTTATGCTTTTCCTCCTGTACCTGAGGAACTCCAATGACTTCCTGTCTGAAATGATTTAGTGCTCCATGGTGTAAGTGTTCCATCCTCCTATGCCACAACTCACCCTGACTACTGTTGCTGCTGACTAGAACCTTTGCAGGCTCAAAGTGTAATATGTACACTTTCCCACTCCTTCTGCCAATCACTCAATCCAATATCCTATCTAAGCGCTTGGGCCTGATATACACTCTATGGTCACGGAACTTCACTTGATATCCCTTGTCCTCCAAAGTGGAGACTGATATAAGGTTTTTGGTAAGTCCTGGAACATATAACACATCAGCAAAACTGAGGGGTTTTCCAGAATCCCTCTCAAATGAAACAGTGCCAACTCCCTACGCCTGATACCGCGCATCATCACCTAGCTCAATGTGGATCCTTGTTCCACCCTCTTGCAAGTCTTTGTAGAATATATTCTATCTATTCATGTGACTAGATGCTCCACTGTCAATGTACCATATGTTTCTCCATGTGGTGCTTTCCATGCAAGCTATCAAAAAGAACTCCTCATCGAAGTTTCTTCTAAACTCATCCACCTCTATAGATCCAACCATCTGAGTGTTACTCTTCTTCTTCCTGTCTGGGAACTGGGAGAAAAAGTGTCCCTATTTGTGGTAGATAAAACACTTGACCTTTGACACCTCAAGGTTCTTCTTACCATCCTTCTTCCTCTGTGCCTTGCCCTTGCTCTTCCTTATAAGGGCTAGAGCCTCCTCATCCACAATTTGTGGGGCACTGCTGGATGAGCCTGATCCTTGACCCATGCAGGTCTCCTCCTACACAAATTTATCCCATAGTCTCCGCCAATCAGGGGGATTCTCCCTAGCCATAACACATTTGACAAAGGTGTCCCATGGCTTAGAGAATCCATTGAGGGCTATCCAAACTAGGTCCTCATCCACTGTCTTAGAGCCAATAGCTCCAATCTCTTCCCTGATTTGTGTGAGCCTCATGAGATAAGGCACCACTCCTTCTCCCTTTTCCATCTTGGTGCTGCGCATCCTCTCTTACAACACCATCTTCGAGTTCTCATTCTTGCTTTGGTGCAGACTCTCCAAAGCCGTCCACATCTCTATTGCGGTCTTCTTACCAAAAAGGTGAGGGACTATATAGCCCTTCACTCCATCCATGATAATCAGCATGGATCTGGAATCAATCTTCTTCCAAGCTGCTAAATCTGTCGGATCTGTGGGTGCAACCTTCATGGATTTAATGTGCTCCTATGCATCACTAACATCCAGGATCCTTGAGATCCTTTCTTTCCATGTATGAAAGTTCTGAGCACCCTGGAGTCTATCCTCAACTCTCAATTGCATGGCCATAGTGAAGTGTACCTGTCAAACCCTAGATATGGATGTTTATGTTTATGTATTCTTATATATCTGCCCCCGATCTATCACTTCTGCTGCAAATCTCTCAACTTTAGCTCACCAGAGCTCTGATATCAAGTAAATTTTCCTTTAATATTCAACTAGGGATAAATAGTGCATGCAAAATATCAACTGATAACCACACATGGATATCTTTTATAGTATGCAACGGAATATAAAACTGAGAAATAAATCACAACATCACATCATGATATTGACACTATTATTTTGGGTATGGAAACCCCCGAAAAAACCCAAGATGGGAAAACTAGTGCAGCAGTCAGATATATATTTTATTATGAGAAAATATGGAACTTTTACAATCACTACAAATTCACCCAAACCTGGTGAATGCAATACCCGGTAGAATCACTAAGAAAATCCCAGCTAAACCTCAACACCCTCCTGTGTGAGTGTACGGCCCAGTTGTACGAAGCTCGATGATCTCGCTACTCGCTCCTCCGTCTTCTCGGATAAATCCTTTGTCCGACTTTCTCTCTTTGTTTGTATCCTATCTCTGTTGGAATACAAGTGTGTGATCTCTCCACCAATTTATCTCTCTTTTATAACTTTAGGTAAATCAAAAACCCTAATTTCACTTTCACTTTAACTAGTGGTAAAACAAAAACCCTAATTTCACTTTCACTTTAACTAGTGCTAAAGCAAAAACCCTAATTTCACTTTCACTTTAAGTAGTGGTTCACTAAAGTTAATTTAGATCACTTTAATTTATTTTCCAAAGTAAACTTAGGAAAAGTAAATTAAATACAATTGGTTTCCTATTTTAATTCTTTTGCATGCAAGAACACATGCATGCACGAGGACCTTCCTTATTGCTACTAGTTTAACAGGTCGATGGTGAAATCTATATCTCATTTAGGAGGAAATCCGGTGACTTCTTCCGGAAAGATATCTTCGAACTCCTTTAAAATAGGTTTGTCTTCAAGTTTAGGTTTCATATTTTTTCTTTGCATTCATTATATAAAATATGAATACCTTACACCCTTTTCTTACTGGCCTTTTCATTTATAAATAGAGGTTTCTCTAATGGTTACCTTCCTAGGGATTCCTTTTACTTTTATATTATTTTCATTATCATCAATACAGGTAAATGTTTTAACAAAACAGTTTAGTAAAGCTTTATGCTCTTCTAGCCAATCCATTCCTATTAAAATATCGTAGGATACCAAAGGCAATATATTTACATTCACATGCATAAGGAAATCATTCAACATTATCTTACAATTTCTAACAATACTAGTAACCTTTCGTTTCGTACTTGTCGCTAATTGTACTAGTCAAGATTTATCGAATTTTGCAGGTACTAATTTACATAAATCAACTATTCTAGGTGAAACATAACTCATACTTGCACCTGGATCAATTAAAATGGATATAGGTTGATTGTTTATCATACCTTCAATTTCGACCATGGAGGTCTGGTGCTCTGCTTGTCGATTTTCCAGTGCAGCAAAGATTCTGGGCATGCTCCATGCCATATCTCCAACTGTGACTGCTTCTTGTATAGAATGCACATTAAAATTATTTTTTCTTGCTTAGCAGTATTTAAATTAGTGTGGTCCACCACACTCCTATCATTTTAAAGGTTCTTTTTGTGCAGAGTTTTTATTAGGAATATTTGAAGGTTCTTTTATAGAAGGGTTTTGGGGTTTAAATTTTTCATAATTATTTCTCTGATACCCTTTGTAATTATTCCCCGAATTCTTATGAAATTTATTTTGTTTCTTCTTAAGATCATAATTATTGGGTCTTTTATTCTTCCAAACATGTATGCTTTCTCTTTTATTTTTATTCTAGTCGTAGCATAATTTTCCTTCCTCATCACTTCCTCTAGCGTCTTGGGATTGTCATATTCAATATGCTCTTTAAACATGGGGGGGAAACGACTGAGAAACCATTGTATCTTTGGCTTCTCATCAAATATGTAGTGGACATAACAAAGTAAGATCAAGAACTTACTACATATTTCCTTCATTGTCATGGATCCTAGCCTTAGTTCATAGAACTCCTTCACTTTTTCCTCATAATTTTGTTCAGACAAATATTTTCTTTTAAATAGTTTTTAAAAAGTTTTCTATTTTACATACCGTTCTTTTATACCCTTAACTTTCTTCATGTTTTGCCACCATATATCTGCCTTTCCAGTCAGATTATAGATGGCCATATTTTCCTTCAACCCATCTGAGTAATTATATATTTGGAAGTATTTCTTCATACTGGACAACCAAGCTTCCGCCTCCTCTCCCTTCTCAATTTCTCCATTAAATATGGGCGGTTTAATTTTTGTGAAGTCCCCAGAAATTTCCTCATAGGGTCTATATTTTTTCTTCTTTTTATTGTTGTCATTGCTTTCGCTTGATTCAAGTGACTTTTTGTGGTGTTTAGCTGACTCTTCACTTGAAGAGTCAGGGTTATGGCTAGAAAATTCCATCTTTCTACCCTTACGTTTATTGTACGGGGCAGTTTTTGGAAATTCATGTCCTTATTCTTTATTTTTTATTTTTATTCATTATGGATCTTTGCTAGAAGGATAGTGTTCAGTTATTTTTGAGCCTTAAGTATCCGCTCATTATCTTCCTTGAATTTTCTTAATTCATATCTTAGTTCATTAACAGTCTGTTTTAATTCAGACTTGTTGTCCTAACTCTCATTTAGATATACCCAGAACTCCCCATCCCTTAGGTTACCTTCCTCATTATTTAAAGGTTATTTCGGGCGATGTTCTTCTTCTTCTATGGACATTCCCACATCTGCCATATTCCTGCAAAATATATTCTACTTATCTTTGATGGATGTAATAGAAATTTCAAAATAAACAAGAGTTAGTTTTCTTTTTCTAAAACAGTTTTTGTGTGAGCCTATTCAAGCCTAGTGCTGAAACCGTGCTCTGATACTATTATGTAACACACTTAAAATTTGTTCATAAAAAAAAATTTACATGTGTTATTTTCATCTTTACTTCCAAGTTTAAATTACTGCTGACTCTAAGGTATGAAGTTATGCTTCTTATGACAGGAAAAATTTGATGAGAAGGTGGCCAATTCCTTCGAGAACCTTCAGCCACATTCCTTCAGGTGACGTACTTTATTGAAATTTTTTCATTTTAAAATCTTTATCTTTTTACTATAGCTAGTTCATCCTAAGGCAGGAGGCACCGTATCTTGTTCTCACCTGTTATGTAACCCGATAGTAATCTTTACAAGGTTTGGCCTTACTCAAGTACTATGATCTACCCCTAAGTATGAGACTTAGGGTTTGTAAAATCATGTTAGCCATGCAGATATTTAAGGTGTTTCAATAAAAGCAGTTTAAGAGATTAATGAACACAATCTGGTTCACTTTTATAGAGAGAGAGAGAGAGATCTAATACCTCAGTTGTGGATATGTACTACCATAAATGGTTTTTTATTTGTGATCAAGTTTTCCACACATATATCTTATCATGTTTAGGTTATTATTTAGGTTATAGCAAGTTTTCATGGTAATTCCTTGTTTACCCTTGAGCTATGGTTAACTTTAAACATGAAGGGAACACTATTACTAGTTACTAAGTCGTATCCTAACTGTCGAACCTAAGTACTTCCCTAAACCTATGGGAGGGTACAAAGTTGGCCTCGACCACGATGGCTAGGTTCATACGCTAAGGATTTAAAGGTTTTTACCCCAAAGGTGCAGCAAGGTGGAAACTTCACTAGGGTTGAATTGCATAAACTATGCTTTAACGATATATAAAAATATCATGATGTGGCTTGATTTTCGCACAACAACCAAGGCTTTGATCTGCACTTATGAATGTAATAATCATTCCCATGCACCTTAATGTGAATTTTGGGTTGTATTAAAATAGTGTGTCCTAGATGCGAGTTGACAACGCAGCCAAGTCCACTATGTGGTATGGGACTCCATCTGGCCATACACTAGGAGGGTGATCACATGAATCGTTGGTAGGGTTTGAAAGGAGCCTTTACTTGGTCTGCGATAGCATTATCATGATTTAGTTTTCTTTCATTTTCGGAGGTCTGGACGAGGGCCAAACCCTGCAACTGGTTTACTTTCCTTCCAGAGCTTGTTCCTGCATTTACATGTGCTAAGTTGTTCCGAGTTGACAGAGACTCTGGTTTTAACTTTGTCGGTGTCTTTTCATGCTAAGTTCATCTAGACCTTCGCAGCTCGCACTGGAGCATAGTCCGCTACAAATAGGTAATACCTAAGTTTCGCAGCCTAGCTTGAATATTTATGCTTTTATGTTTTATTTACTAGTTTTAACATAATTTACCTTGACTTGTACAAACTTGGAGGGATTAGGGCGCTTGGAGGAGCCAACTCTTGGCCACCCTCAACCAACATCCAGGTTTGTATTTTTTTATAGTTAAGAAAATGTTTGGGAGGGTTTTTTTTGAAGGGAAGAAGACTTAACTTCTTTTGTTCAATGCTGGAATGTAATGTAAAGAGGGTTTTTAGTCATAAGGAGAAACTTGAGACCTTTAACAGGCTCTGCGTATAAATTGTGATTTCGGGGTTTTGATTTATAAATGTACACAGTGGCAGAACCATTGCTTGCAATGGTGCCATGGACATTGGATGACTGTGTAGACTTGATTTAAGACTTAATATTTTTGGTATGAAATCTATGTTGCGTTGTTTGTTATTTAAACTTGGGTTTTGTGTGGCATTTACATTCGTGGTTGGACTGTGTGGAATCATTTCCATTATTATCTTAGTTATGATAAATACAAGAGTTGATAGCGTATGGCTTGGGGCCTTACCGTGGATGGCATAAGCGCTTGCCATGGAAGCTGCGAAATTGTAGATTGTTTAGATCTTAAATTTCGGTTATTGTAAAGTGAAATGTGGAAACTAGAGAAGTCATGGGTGCAAACCCTGGATGGCTATTGTTGTTGTAGGTGGATTTGTTGATAGAGCAAGATAGTTATTTATATTTACTGTGTATTTTATTTATAAGTCGTGGCTATGTAAATGCAGTGTATAGATTAGTAAAGGTCTTACGGCCTCTGTGTAATGATTTTCGTGACTGTGAGTTTAATTGTGAAGGCCGTGGTCATTGTAAAAGAAATAAGACCCTTCAGGATTCGATCCTCGGTCATGTTCTTTAACGGGGTTTGATTGATATAATGTTTGCGAAAATGGGAAGCAAAGGGTCCACAAGATTTGATCTTGCGACCTTGTTGCACCTACATGGTTCTTATTTTAATATGGTTATGAGAGCTTGGGTTATCTTAAAATGTTGTTGTATATGTATTATTGTTGTGGTTTGTATTAAGGCCAGTGATTTGTCTTGAGTTCCCACTAGAGTCGATACTATGACCTATGTGTATAAGATTTTGATGAGGTTTATAAATTGGTTCCTGTGTATTAGTGTTTACTGTAGCTTTTAATACATAGGGCATCGTAGTGTATGTAAGCTAAATGGAAATAGTTGTCTACATGAATCGTTCCTGCAACCTTAATGTAATTGCATAGTTTTACTTGTTTATATTGTAATGTTCTTTGTTTAATTATTATACGATGGTTGTGAGTTGATATTAGATGGGACTATAATGTAGACCAATGAATGGTCTCGATGCTTACTCTATTTATTTAATTTCTAATAATGTTTATTGTATTGGAAATGGTTTGTTATTGCGCCGAGAGGCGCATTCTACAGCCCGGTATGAGGTAGAAGTGTAATTCCGTGCTCAACGTGGAAGTGACACGTGGCACAATGTCGGCACAATGTCAGCTCATGATAAATATATATTTAAATCTTCCACAATGTCGGCTAATAATAAATATATATTTGAAGCTACCACAATGTCGGCTCATAATAAATATATATTTGAAGCTACCACAATGTCGGCTTAAAGATTAAACTAGGTGTATATATATATAAAATCTTAGGTGTATATATATATATGTTTGTGTATAATTGATAGCAAGGACCTCTTCCCATAGGATCTGCGAGGTGTTCTCAACATCAGCTCTGCGTCAGTTAGCAAGGACTTGCATTCGATGATAGGTTTCTACTCCATTTCTTTAAATGTATATCCATATATGCATATATCAACCGGGTTGCATCTAATTATACAGTCATTTTAAAGTTGGTATTGGATCTAGCTTATGTCTTCTTCGCTTTCTGTCAAGAAAAAGACTGTATAATTGAATTACTGTATAAGAAGTATGTTTTCTCTGAATGACATGTTTCATTGAATTTGAATGTCCAAATATTAACTATTGGTAGATTAAGTCTCCTGTACATGCAAATATCAGCATGGGAGCAACTGCGGCTGTGTACATGCCTTCCAGAGACCTAACCATCCAGAGCAGGATCAAAATTCTCTGTAGCCTTCCAAAAACATAACAATCAAAACTGCTCATATATATAGAGAGAAAGGGGATGTATTATGTAAATCCATGAGAAGATCCCGCATCTCAATTCAAAGACCCAACTTGGCAATACCTTCCCTCTTCTTGAACTTTTCAATCGTTTTACATCTGAGACCTTCACGGGTTTCATTATAAACTCTTCTGCGCCTTCGTCCAGACATCTGCTAAGTTTACATAACCACGTAAGTCTATAATTATGTAAAAACAACTATTACGGGTATTCAAATGTACTCTGTAAGTGGCATTTACCTACGTTTTTTACAAGGCGTGTTCTCAGAGGACATGAGCACCACTGGAATCTCCTTGAGCTTTGAGGATTCCTGCGAAGTTTCATATAAAAAAAATATTCTTTCACTATGACATTCAGAATGAATAAATAAAACATTTAGGGCAATCTAGAATGAGTAAAACATTATATGCCCTAAATGTTTGAAAAGAATAAAAATACCTTTACTCTCTTGAGCAAATCGTAGCCAGACATTCCCGGCATAGAGTATGTCTTGAATATCTATATATCTAATGACTTGAATAATTTATATAATTAGGATTTGACGGGTTTCATATATCTAATTAGAATTTGTTTTTAAATTATTCATTCCATTTCTATTAATAATTAGAATTTGTTTCATATTCTAATGTAGTGAATAATTTATATAACTTACATAATTTGTTTACATTTTTTTATATTTTTGTTATTAGAATTTAACTGACATACTGTATAAGAAGTATGTTTTGAATGACATGTTTCATTGAATTTGAATGTCCAAATATTAACTATTGGTATATTAAGTCTCCTGTACATGCAAATATCAGCGTGGGAGCAACTGCGGCTGTGTACATGCCTTCCAGAGACCTAACCAATCATCAATCACTCGCGCTATGCCAAGCCGACTTCCCAAAATGGTTAAGGCAATGCAGAGAGAAAAGACTATTTATCTACAAGGATTTACGATTTTAGGCTATGCCGAGGCGACTTCACTTTGTTTGTAATATTCAGAAATTGGCCTGAAGCCAAGATAAGGAAACAAGGGAAAAAACAACACAGTATTCTCCAGCCATATAGAATTCTGCGATTGGTTGCAGCAGCTTTATTAATTCACAACATTATTGGAAATTGACACACAATTATGCTTCTACTGGACACAGAAATCAAGAAGAATCAATCTCTCTAAAACAATATTTGAGCCCAATATGAACAATGCATGCACGCGTATTATTTTCTCACTGATCTGGGTTGCCGACTAGC
>LPNX010710428.1:553754-615546 GCA_001517045.1 Pseudotsuga menziesii
TTTGACAAAAAGCTTTTTTTATCGTACAGAAAATCATAATAGCCCCATTGAGACACTGGATTATCCACCAGCAAAAGACACTGGACAAATCAATGGTGGCCTGATACTGGCATTCAGCTACAGGAAGAGCCCGTAACTGTAACTGCTTTTCACCAAATAGGAACAAGAGACGCCATTTTTTTTAACCATAGGAATAAATGCGACCTTAAAATATATTTTAGGTCTGGATGTTTGGAGATAATTGCTTATATGGATACAAAATTCTGGCTGAGGACAAATATCTATAAATACATTTACAGCCTAATATATGGATTTACAGGGATAACATTACTCTATATATAAACTTGAAAGAAAGAAAAATTTGAATGAGAATTTAGCTGTCCTTTTTTATAAGTTTACTGTATTTGTGAGATGTATTGGATGTAGGCTGCGGAATAAACCATTTCCAGATTATATATAAAGCAAGCAGTGTGATTAGAACACTTATTCAAGTTCAAAAAATGTTTTTGGCTCTCAAAAACCATAACAAAAAGAATTATTCTGAATGTTACTTTATTTACCAATCTTATATCATTACACATTTAAAAACCAATATTTTAATAGTTACATTTATTCACATTTGATTTTGTCATAAATATAAATATTATATACCCAATATGACTTCCAAGTAATTGAATCCAATTTAGTGTTTTATTATTTATCTCTTTAATTTTGGTCACAGCAAATGACATAAAAGCAACTCTATAGTGTTAGTTTTCATTAAAGAGAGAATTAGTTTTCATCAGATACAGATAATGCATGCCTTATCCAATAGTCATTATAAGCTGACATGCCAGACCAACATTAATTATTATTAGGCCGAGCGGACTTCCCAAAATGGTTAAAGCAATGCAGAGAGAAAAGACTATTTATTTACAAGGATTTACGATTTTAGGCTATGACGACATTATGTCTACACTAGTATATTATGGGTTAATAGATCCACACCACCAACTTAAAGATGATCAGCCCAGGAAAATCATCATGGAGTAGCCCAGGAAAATCCATCACCTGACCGCAGTATTATAAGTTATGTTTCTGGAGTCATTGTTCCAATAATATGTCGATTTTTATGATCTCTCTCTCATTTTTTTTATATCATTCATTTTTTCTATCCACCCGGTTTTGATAGATACAGAGGAAGAGGCAGCTGCAGCCTATAATATTGCTACAATTAAAATTAGGGGCGCAACAGTTTGACAAATTTTGATATCAATAATTATGACGTCTATAAGATCTCTGCAGAATTTTGGATTATAAAATATTCTACTGAAAATTCAATTGCAAAAATAACTAAAAACATATACATACTGTGGATCATCTAAAATATTAATGTTGCCGCCCACGACTAGAACTAGCCTAGATCCAGCTTTACCCGGCTCTATCATGCGTAGAGAGGGATCAATATTTCGAGGTGCAAACCCTGCTTCAACAATTGCACTCCAAAAAAGGGTTTGCACCTCGAAATATTTGATCCCTCTCGGCGCATGATAGAGCCAGGTAAAGCTGGATCTAGGCTAGTTTAATGTACATTTAATTATACAGAACTTGAAAGGTCCTTTCTTATTTTTATCTGAGATTTACAATTCATAATTTATAATTGTTAGTGTATATAAATATATATAAGTATACTGGTTAAATACTACTAGTATACTTACTTAGTTTTCTTGTTATTATAATTAGATGATACTAAAATAAATCTAGGTTTTAATTGCAGCATGGCTCTACTGACAAATGAAATATGTCAGTAGAGTATATAAGCAAGGGAATACAGATAGGTAGTAGATTTGAAATAAAACCTAGTTTGCAATTAACACAGTTTCAATAGTAAAAGTAATACAGGAATAAAACTAAGGTGAAAACCCTTGATAAACATTTATACATGAATTAACAATGCAGAAGTAAACTAATGAATAAACCTTGGATAGATCTGGTCATAAAAAATAACTTACAACCTAGAGTTATAATTTAAAATGTAAACCCTAGAATATTTAAACAGAGAACCAAACACATAGGGTTAGGAAATGTAATGTAATCATTTACCTAACATATCCATCACTGATTCTAGAAAAATGGAATAGGCAGTCTAGGGATCCATACGTGTAAATTTGAGGCTCCTTTAATGGCTGAACCTGCACACTCAAATAACCAGCATTAACAATTCATAGGTAGATATGACCTATGTATTAGATGACCAAATCACTTTGGAACTACCACGTTCCACCCAACCATGACCCGGAACTGTTCCTGGTTTCAATCCGGATTCCCCTGAGATGGACTCCAACATGCAAGTAGCTTAGAGCTCCTAGGGTAGGGTTTTCTATCTGGTATATCAAGTCTGGATCAGTTCTCATTTTTCCTTCCAAGAAAATGTTTTCCAAGAATTCTCTTGAGAGAAAAATAGACAGAAAATAATGACTCCCAAATGGTATATCAGAACCTCAAGCCTTTCCTTGGCTTGAGACTTTATAGACAGATTTTTCATTCAAAGGGATAGTTAAATCAAGAAACCTTGATTTCTCGATTTAACTCTTTTTAATTAATTTGGGGTAATTTTTAATACGTTAACTTAGGAACATTCAACTAGTTCATAACTATAATTTTATTTGTAGGTATTGTACTATTTATAAATAATAATGAATGAAGCTTTCCTTTCTTTCTTTAATCATTAATATTATTACTATATTTATTATTTATACATACCATGTATAAAATACATAATAATATAACATTTGCTAACATTTGTCTTTGGGAATCATATACCATGATCCCTAGACTTAATGACACTTTTTCATTAAGGTGAAATAGGTATATGGTTAGGTCTACTAGGCTAGGAAACTCTAAAAATCCTTGCATGTTGGATTTCCTCATATAACATGGTAATTCTTCAGTACTTGATGAGATTACAGAAATTCATAATTTCATTTAATCACTTATAAATAAGTCTGGTGAGATCAATATTTTTCTCGAGTCGTTTTCACTCGTAAATTATTAAATTCTTTTTAGTAACCCCTAGCACTTACCAAAGCCCATACTCAACGCTTAAACAGAGAGTTACAAACTTAGTGCAATTCCAGAGCTCTTCGCTCAACACTAATGCTAGGATGTACTTGTACAATACACCTAGGGATACAATGGCCAAGGATTCGATGCTCCAGAGCTTATGCTCAACATCAACATGGAAGGCTCTAGGGATTATGCTCAACACTTCCAATTATATTTTCATGTGTTCTAGAGCTTCTTTCTCAACACAAACGTAAGTACTCATGTGCTCTAGAGCTTCTTGCTCAACACAAAACATTAATTACCCATGTGCTCCAGAGCTCCTCGCTCAACATAAAACATTAATTACCCATGTGCTCCAGAGCTCCTTGCTCAACAAAAACATCTCATCAATCATGTGCTTCAGGGTCCACGCCCAACACAAACAAGCATATATATATCATCAATAATTGGCTTACGCCCAATATATAAAACAAACCATCATGTTCATATGCAGTGGGGTCCTCAACCCAATATATCAAAATAAAATATCAAGATAACATCATAATCAATAGGCTCATGCCTATAAGTGTTAGGTCCAAAATTCGGGATATTACAGTTTCACTGCCTGCAGTTTTGCAGTTTTTTTTAATGGTTTTAACCTGTTAATGAAATGGCTTTGTAAACTTGTTGCTATCTGTGATATGACGTCTGGTTTATATTATCCATATGTATCCTTAGTTTTACGATATGGGATTTGATCCCATAACATGAGTAGCATATATTTCTAGTTTTTAAAGGGATTTGAACTCTGCCTTAGTGATGGATTAATACTTACTAGTTAATCCAATTTATTTTCTTTTGTTTATTGTCTGTTATGAATGTAAATCGACTCCTGGTTGTAGAATACAAAAGTCTTTCAATAGACTGGTATGCGTTGAGTTTTGATCAATAAGACATTATGTGTGTTAAACTCCTAGTTTGGAGTTGTTATTAAGTTTTCTTTCTATAAATCATTTTACAAAAAAAAAACATTTGCTTGTAAAGGAGGATTCGTTTACAGTTAAGGATTCAAAAGCGTGAATCTCAAGAAATGGATCTGAGACTGATAGTATTATTATTTGATTACATCCAGACTTTATTTTTTTATGTAAAAGAAACCGATTCTAAAAATGAATAAAGGTATATTACTTGCTTACGGATCTTCGATCCATAAAACACTATGTTGGAAAAATAATATAATTCAAACTTAACCTACCTAACTTATGATTTTATAATATATTTATAAAATCATATTTATTATTTAAAGGATGGCTTTGATCTAGGCTAAGCATTACGGTTACACTATTGTTAGTACTTGACCTAGATACTAAGGATTTCCTCAGATCCACATATATAGGAACGTAGTTCTTACAAAGAAAATTGTATATCTAAGAGTTTACATCCATTAAGAGCTAGTTTAATACAATTATCTCTATGATGGAGAGTAAATATTATTCGAGGCATTGCATATATTAAGACGAAAAACTGATAACGATAAATCTAACAGATGCTAAGTATATCAATTATATTTGTAAAAATTATAAGGGAAATGCATATCATAAATTATTGGGAATCCATTAGTTAACATGATATTCAAACCACGGAGGTAAAATATTTAACAATGACATGTTAGGAAGTTACAAAATACAAATAATTATCTTCGTGTCTTAGCTGAATTCTACTTAGTTAATACAACATACGCAATTACAGTATTAGAATAGTCGAGGGTATAAAATTTAGCTACTTTATATCTACAGAATTTAAAGTCTACGGTAATAAAAAGTGAAGTATAAACCTGGCACCAACACTTTGGGAAAACAAGAGTGGAAATGTTGTTTTTCCCAACCAATCTCCCAGAGCATCCAAATCACTTGCTCTAGAACCACCGAGCATGCTCGCTGAACCACAAGAGCGAATTCTTAATGCACAATCTCTAGCATTTTTCACAAATGTTAATCCATGTCCAATGCTAGCCTCTTATTGCTCATGGACACACTAATTTATAGTATTTTTCGTAGGACTTGGTCATTTATGAGCCTCCTTCTCTTTAGCATTCACCTAGGAGTGATGACCTGATTTTAGGGGATGATGCTTCTTTCATCCTGAGTTCTCACTCAGTGGTCTTTGTCACTTGTTCATTCCCTCTTATGGGTCAGAAAGCCCTCTTCAATAGCTATATCCACTCTTGTCCCCCTTCTAGCATATTTTATTTAACAAAATTGTTTTTGGTTACATAATGTTTTATTCTTGACATTTCTCTTGTCAAATATAATAAAATAACAAACAAAATAATAACAAAGTATTTTCAGCAAAATTAATAATAATAATTAATTCTTGGGGTGTTACACATTTTTTGTGGAAAAAAACATCTCATGGCTGGTATTTTACCCATTTTAGAATTGTAAATAAGCAAATCTTGTGATATGGAATTAAAAAAAATCTTTTTTTTTAATTACATAATTGCAATTACTTTAATTATATATATATATATATATATATATATATATATATATATATATTAGTGTATATACATTTTTAATAGTCAAATCATACCAATTTAATATAAAGTTTAACAATAACTTTAAAAATATATTATTATTATTATTATAAAAATATATAATAGATGTAATACATTTTAACTTTCTTAAAAAAACAAAATAATAGAACTATGGATTCTACCAAAATAATTATCTTAAGAAAATCTGACATCCTACAAAAATAATTATCAATAAAAAAATAGACTTGACTTAACTTTGTGATGACACAAAAAATCCACTAACCTCACATGTCATTGTGAGCAGAAAGTGACCTACATCTAATTTATCAGCTTAGAAAAATTCTGACTTAACTTTGCGAAGATACAGAATTCCACTTACCTCACCTCACTCTGAGTAGAAATACTGCGTCTAATTTCACAACTTAGAGGTCTCACTCTTTTCCAAGGCCTCCAAAGCTTACTCAACTTGATACTTGTGCACAGTGATGGAATTTGACGGCAAAATTATGATTGTGATTGATTATTTTGACCATTAAATATGAGTTAAAAGTTTAGTTAACCGTCATTTGAGAAAGGGTAGTAAAATTTCTAAAACTTAGTTTTGAAGGGAAATAAAATTATAAATACACATTATATGACTACAACAAAATTTCTAAAATGTCATTATATTATTAGTACTATTGATAGATTTATCTTATATAAAATTATATTTTTAAATTTCAACTTCCAAACCATATATTCACTAAAAATAAAAACATCTATTAAATTTTATTAAATTAAAAATATTTCCTTATCTTTATATTAAAAATATTTCCTTTCTTTTCATATGAATTTCCATTTACATGTTGAATAATATGACTTGTAAAATGAAAACCAAATTCCAACACTGCTTGTTCATGTCACATGTTGCTTTCTCTGCCCCAGTAACAGTTACCAAAAATACATAAAGTAATACAAACACGTAATGTGATTACGATTCCAGAGGACTAATAACAACCGTTGTGGATCAAATCTTAAACAAGTGTCAGGAATCGGTGGGAAATGATATTTACTGAAGCCTGCAGTGGCATGGAAGTGCATCGCCATATACTAGCGTTGGTGGTCAATGGAATTATATGGCTATATGCAACAAAAGAAGAAAAGTAAAATCTCAAAATGAAAAATTATCATACCGCAGATTCTTAATAATACAATGTATCTGCAGATGGGTCGAATGCTTCTTGGGAATCTCAATGGAGTCGAAAATAGTAATTGCAGGCCTCTACATGTCGTGGCATTTGCAGGTCCCCACATTATTCCCATGTTTAATTTCGCAAAGAAGCTTGCAGCCAAGGGCATTATTGCCACCTTTGTTAATACAGAATCTTGCCATGCCAACATTATCAAAGCCCATAATGACAAGGACCCTTTAATCTACCAAGCCAGGAGCTCGGGCTTGGATATCCACTCCACTCAGGTTGGCGATGGATTACCCGTTGATTTTGATAGATCGTTGAATCATGACGAGTTTACAAAATCCTTTCTAATTAATATGATACTGCACGTCGAGGAGTTCATCATCGATCTCAGTACGAAGGAGCCTCCTATAACCTGTTTCATTGCTGACACCTTTTTTGTTTGGCCCAACTGCATCGCCAAGAAATTTGGGATTCCTGATGCTTCTTTCTAGACAAAGGTAGTTGTCGTATTTTCCATTTATTATCATTGGGATCTGCTAGTGAAAAACGACCATCATCCATTTCTCGACAATGGTATTTTTTCTATTGTATTTTTTTTAAGTATACCCATATTTTTCTCTATATTGTTAAAGCTTGGAAATGGTTTGTTTTTATGTAGAGCATGAGAGCCTAATAAACTACAAGGCTGGTGCAAGCTAATGTTGGTCACTTATGACATGTTCATTGCAATGGACTTATGGAAAAACAGAAATCTGAATGTCAAAAATCAATATTAGAGGTACCTACACAACTTTTTGGAATATGGTGTAAGAATATGAAACGTGGAAAATCGGATTACCTTCCGGAATATATAACTTTTATTTATGGAAACTAAGTATAAATCCCAAAAAACGAGATTCTTCTAAGGTTGGTATGTTATTTTTTCCCAAAACATAATGAATATGTTTGCCTTGGTCCACTCGTTTGGTATGCAAATGGTGGAATTTTGTGAAAAAAATTATATATAGTTGTATATAACATGTGTGTCTAGTGCAGCATTATTTTTCCATATATATATATATATATATATATTAAGGAAGTCAGTGACGCCCTAAAATGACAAGTTTGAGCGTTGGTCCACGACATCTTGGTCTTAACATAGTTAGTGAATGATATTTATTTTGTGGATGTAGGTCTTTATGTCTTCTTGTGGGGTTCTTTTACATTTTCTAAATAGGCAAGCCAATCAAAAGTTATAGCTAAAGAAAATAGCCTACCTTTTGTGTTAGATTGATGTTAGTCCATTTAAAATTAAATATAAAATATAAAAAAATAATATATTTAAATAAAAATGGCATATTCAGAATCTACAGACAGAGTTACACAAGCGTGTGAATTTTCATTAGCAGTGGACAAGCGTGGCATGTGCAAAATCATCCACGAAATAGGAGAAGTGGTACAAAACATGTTTTATGTCATAAGACAGTCCAAACCACTTGGTTTGGCAACCCGAACCTAAAACCAAAGCAGCCAAATCATCCACTACGTAGGTTGGAAAAAAGATTCCCGCCAAAATATAAATTTAAGCCACGCGTGTGCATAGTTTTAAACGTAACGCACACGCAGTAGAAGTGTGCTCGTGCTTCTAAGTGCGTACGTGTTAAAGACATGTGCGTGCATCTAGTAAGTTATGATTTTCTTTTCAAGAATTTGCAATGGAATGATGATGATGATGACAATGGTGATGATGACTATGATGATGATGATGATGATTATGATGATGGCGATGACAATGATGTTGAACAATGATGGTGATGGTGATGATGATGATGATGATGAGTCTGATGATCATGATGACTATGACTATGATGACGATGATTATGATGATGATAATGATGACCATAACGATGATGATGAACAATGATGATGACGATGATGATGATGATGAGGATGATGGCTATGATGATGATGATGACAATGGTGATGATGATGATGATGATGATGATAGGTTTAGTTGAAAATTTGCTTTGATTTTATTTTCAAGCATTTTCAATGGAATGATGATGATGACCATGACGATGATGATGAACAATGATGATGAGGAGGAGAAGGAGGATGACAATGATGATGATGTGGATGATGACTATGATGATGATGATGAGGATGATGATGTTGATGATGATGATGATGATGACGACGCTGATGATGAACAATGATGGTGATGATGAGGATGATGACTATGATGATGATGACAAGGATGAGGAGGATGATGATGATGATGATGATGATGATGATGATGATGACGATAATGATGGTGATGGTGATGACAATGATGAGTACCAAGGATGATGATGATGGGTTTAGTTGAAACTTTGATTTTATTTTATTTTCAAGCATTTGCAATGGAATGATGATGATGAACAATGATGATGAGGAGGAGGAGGAGGAGGATGACAATGATGATGATGAGGATGATGACTATGATGATGATGATGGAGATGACAATGATGATGAACAATGATGGTGATGATGATGATGAGGAGGAGGAGGATGATGATGATCACAATGACTATGACTATGATGACGATGATTATGATGATTACGATGATGAGGATGATGATGATCATGATGACTATGACTATGATGACGATGATTATGATGATTGCAATGAGGAGGATGATGATGTTGATGATGATGATGATGATGATGATGATGAACAATGATGGTGATGATGATGAGGATGATGAGGATGATGATGATGACGACGATGATGAGGAACAATGATGATGATGATGATGATGATGATGGTGATGATGATGATAAGGATGATGATGAGGATGATGACTATGACAATGATGGTGGTGGTGATGATGATGATGAGGACGAGGATGAGGATGATCATGATCATGATCATGATGGCTATGACTATGATGATGATGATTATGATGATTACGATGATGAGGATGATGATGTTGATGACAACGATGATGATGATGACTATGATGATGAACAATGATGGTGATGATGATGATGAGGATGATGATGATGATGATGAGGAGGAGGAACAATGATGATGATGATGATGATGATGATGGTGATGATGATGTTAAGGATGACAATGATGATGATGAGGATGATGACTATGATGATGATGAGGATGGCGATGATAATGATGATGACGATGACAATGATGATGAACAATGATGGTGATGATGATGATGAGGAGGACGAGGATGAGGATGAGGATAATGATGATGGCGACGATGATGAGGAAAAATGATGATGATAGGTTTAGTTGAAACTTTGTTTTGATTTTATTTTCAAGCATTTGCAATGGAATGATGATGATGAACAATGATGATGATGAGGAGGAGGATGATGACAATGATGATGATGAGTATGATGACTATGATGATGATGATGAGGATGAGGATGATGGTGATGATGGTGATGATGATGATGATGAAAAATGATGGTGACGATGGTGATGATGATGACGATGATGATGACGACGATGATGATCACGATGACTATGACTATGATGATGATGATTACGATGATGAGGATGATGATGTTGATGATGACGATGACGATGACTATGATGATGATGATGATGATGACAATGACGATGATGATTTTGATGATGATGATGATGATGATGATGATCACGAATAATATGACTATGATGACAATGATTATGATGATGATTACGATGATGAGGAAAATGATGACTATGATGGTGATGATAATGATGATGATGATGATGATGACAATGATAATGATGAGGATGATGACTATGATGGTGATGATGGGGATGAGGATGATGATGATGATGAAGATGAGGAGGATGATGACTATGATGATGAGGAGGAGGAGGAGGATTATGGTGAGGAGGAGGATGAGGATGAGGATGAAAATGACAATGATGATGAACAATGATGGTGATGAGGATGATGAGGATTATGAGGATGATGAAAATGATGATAATGAGGATGATGACTACAATGATGATGATGAGGATGAATATAATGATGATGATTATGATGAAAGTTGAGCCTGAGCTTAGTGCAGTAGCTCAGCCTCCTTTTAGAATGCATTTTTGGCACTTGTTTTGATATGATGAAAAATATGATTCATCTTGAATTAGTTATCCCTCGAGTTCCTCATGGGATAAGTTGTCTCGGTTCATCTTGTTCTCTCTTTAGTCTTTTCTAATGTCCTAGGGGGTAATATGTTGATCAATTGAGCTTTTGTTCTTGAAGATAGTGAATTTATTATATAAATGATGTCGAAAGGGTGTTTTCAAAGTAATGGGGGTGATTAAAATTCCAATACTGTAGTGGATGTGACTCTTGAGTTGCTTTTCATGTGACGGTTGTTCATCGATAT
This sequence comes from Pseudotsuga menziesii, assembly GCA_001517045.1. Classification (NCBI taxonomy): domain Eukaryota; kingdom Viridiplantae; phylum Streptophyta; class Pinopsida; order Pinales; family Pinaceae; genus Pseudotsuga; species Pseudotsuga menziesii. The sequence continues at coordinate 564,861 of LPNX010710428.1, forward strand.
CTGCAATTGTATGGTCCATAAAATAGAACAGATCATCTAGTACCAGAAATATTCAAACAAGTGTGTTGCCATCAATGTAATGAGTGTTTATATGTGTATTAAATATTTCAACTGTTTTCAATACTTAGTAATGAGATTTCACCCGTTTTCAAGATTTAGTAATTAGTATTTATAGTAAGCCATTTGATACTCCATACAGCATGGCCCCTCTGACATCACATCTATAAAATTTGAAAGATGAAGGATTTTGTAGAGTCCACAGAGCCCGACGCTTTCTTCTTTCTTGATAGTAGCTGTTGATTTCAATTACTCATGGAACTCACGTCCAAGATTTTGACGTGTCAGCTCGCACAAGCACTCTCTGCATTTTTCTCAGTACACGATTGATGACTTATTAATAGATCTTTATCTATCCCATTATATATATATAACAAGAAACCATTCCAAGTTTGATTCGAGGATGATGACAATGATGATGATGAGGATGATGACTATGATGATGATGATGAGGATGACTATGATGACGATGATTATGATGATGATTACGATGATGATGACTATGATGATGATTATGATGGTGATGATGGTCAGTGTTGGATGCCTCCCTTACCCTCCACTAGCCATAGGTAAGGAGCCTAAGACCTCATAATGGAACCCATGGGCCTAAGAAGAAATTAGTGGTGAAAACTATATTGTAAAAATACTCATACATGTGTTAATACCAATACGTTGTTGAAGAACGTTAGTTATTAAATGGGATAAATGTTAGTGAGTACATGTTGTAAATGTTAGGTTGGAGCGCACACGCATCTCTTTGTGCGTACGCGTTAATGCACATGTGCGCTCTTATACACATGTGTGCACACTCAAATACGTGTGCTCGCACCTATTACTAGTTAAAAAAAATAGAGATCTGGATTCCCAGGATTGCTACCAATTTTCACGGGTTTTCTACAACTGTTCATGCGTTTTGTGATCTTGAACTCCGCAATTTGGCTCACACTCAATCATCACCCTTTGATATATTGGATAGAAGATCACTCTTGGAATATAAAAAACATATTCAATGGTCTTGTAAGTTAGTGGATACATTCAAACTACAAGTTTTCATTGCAAGAAGAGATCATTTTGAATAGGTTTGGTGAATTGTAAATAATTGTTTTCGTTCACAAGATTTCAAATCATTTCATTGATTTATGCTTTATCATATACCTACAACAATATCTCTCTCATAGAAAACATTTAATTTCACAAGAAGAATTCCCAACTTCACTTCTAAACAATTCTAATATTCCCCATACAAGATGAAGTATGCAATGTTAACTAATTTACATTTGCACATGAATATATTTTGATTTCACACAATGATGCCATAGATGAAGTTATCTCTTGAGACTCTTCAATTAAAAAAATACTTTGAACTAATCATGGGAGAGGGTCCATATTGAATAGTTCACCATGTTGTCCATATTCTCTATACAAGATGGAGTATGCAGTGTAGACCAATAATGATTTGCACATGAATATATTTTGATTTCCCACAAGGATGGCATAGATGAGGTTCTCTGTTGAGACTCTTCAATTTGTATAAAAACATTGGAAGCAATCATGGGAGAGGATCCATATTGAATAGTTCACCAACTTGTCCATGCTCTCCTCTTCATGCTATATTTATCATAGCATGTCATTGAGCTTGACAGGGATGCCTCTACCTCAATGATTTCTCCTTTTTTCGAGGGATTTGCAACCTCCTGATTGTGTAATTAGTCAATTTGTTCTCTTAATAGTTAACTTGTAACTTAATGAGTGTAATTTATTCAATTTATTCCCAAGACATCCAAACACCAACTTGTGTCTTCCCTCACAACTAATGTGGCATATTACGTGTAATGACATCTCGTCCGAAGGTGTTGGAAATGAAGAATATTTCACTCATCTTCTTTTCACTTCCAATGCTTTTTGAAAACAATGAAAGTCATAATCCTATAGTTGTAATACCCGCAACCTTTACTCTCTTTACTTGACTCAAATAGAGTATAGAAATGAAACTTTAGTTCAAACATAAAGAGAAACCTTTAATCAATGTTTATGTATCAATGCCAATAATTACCATGCTAACATATCTATAATTTAGTTAATTATGTTGGAACGCATCATGTTTCTTGTATAATGGAACTAATACCTTATGTGTTACTTTTTATGCAGGGGTAGACCTCATAGTTTTGATAAATAAACTCTTGGATATGGGAAACTCATGTAACAGAGTAAGAAAAACTAGAAGGAATATTCCCATTAAAAAGGGAAATGAGGTAAGAGAAAAGGCCAGGTTGGAAATGGAGAGAGTGAGACATGGTCTAAACATTTCCACTGATACTATGACCGATCCTAATAGAGTTGATGACATAACAACCTCTACTTCAGAACCACGGCTGAAGCGGTTGCGTCCAACAAACCCAACTCAAATTCCAACATCAACAAAGTCTCCAACCAACAATCCATCAATGAGCCATGTTTAAACTCTTGAAGACATAGGTATATTGAGATACCTTCAGTATCAAGCATTGGAACTACAAGCAATGATTAATTTTCAATCTCTCCAAGAATACCACAACCATGTTGAGCACACTCCCAATATGGACCAACATGTGAACAAAGCACCACAATAAACAAGCCCTGGGATTCGTAGCTCATGTCCACCTTCCCTACCTCAATTGTATACTGCAAGAAAAAGGACTCCTAGACATATCCATGTGGATGAAATTTGTATGTTAGGCCTTGAAGGTAAGTTTCCCAAATGCAATATTGATTGGCAATGTAGCAAATTAATGAAGGAATATTTTGAATCCAAAGGCAATGCAGGTAAATGTCAATTATTACTATGCTTGTTAAAGTCAAAATGTTTAGTTGTTGTTAGGAGAATTCTGGGCATAAATATGGTTAGAAGTGCAGAGGCTAACAATCATATTGTTAGAAATCTCCAATCTACTTCTAATGTGATTGGGAAGACATCTCATAATAAATATCTTTGTGCGGCTCATCGTGTGTTATCATAATCAGTTGTAAGAAAGTCCACGTGGCAATGTCGCCTCCTTTTACACACTTGTCACATACTTAAATTAAATAGAAATACTGTTAAGAAGTACTTTATTATAAGAGAAAATCTTCAAACTCCAAGTGGAAAATATTGTTGGGATTTTGTCAGCAGGTTTCCTCATCGAGATATGAAGCTAATTGATGTTGTTAAGGACTTAGTACAAAAGTTATGGCATGATCATACTAGACCTTCATCTAACCAAAGAGATGTGCTAAAGATGATAAAAGGTTATACTAAACATGAACCCCATGTCAAACACTTCTGTGACACAACACATATTGAACTCTATCAGAGATTCAGGAATGAGCACACACAATTGAACCTGGGCCAAAGGTCCTTTGAGAAATGTAAGTTACCATGGTAAGTTCATTTATGCATCGACCAAAACACATGTTGTTGTAGATACCATCTAGAATATGAATATTTTTATGACACGTTGTTATCACTCCAGGAAACTCCTCTAGGTTGCAGCTCAAGGATGCCTAGTAACTTAAATGTTTTTAATGTTTTTTTTCTAAATTGATCAAGTCAAATTACCTAAAGGACCTCACACACTCAAGACATGCATAAAACTCAATCAAAGATAAGGCTTCTAACCACCAATGTTCAGAGGGTTGATAATAAGGTGAATAAATGGAGAACTTACTATGCTGGCAGATTCATATATAAAGCAATCACATAAGAATGGCTAATCATAACAAGGAAAAAAAATACTTGTAATTCAACTTATCAACAAATAGATAGGATGACATCTATCTGGTATTAGGTAAAAATAATAAACTTGAATCAGACATTCAAGCACAAGTACAGAATAGAAAAGATATGGAACCTGAACATATAATGGCAAAAGAGCTTATATTAAAGGATGAATAACATGAGAAGATTGATAATAATAAGGGTCTAAAAGTCTCCAAAGTAAAACCCTTGCTTCAAAATCAGTTTTAGGCTTTATAGCCTTTATAAAAAATCTTCAGATCCTGAAAAATTAGATCTGATTTACTAAAAATAGATAACAGAATTGTTTTGCAAAAATTTAGGTCAAAAACTCTAATTTAAGTGCTAGTCTATCTAACTCTAACCCTTGTTCACTCATTGAACTCTTTGATAACTGTAGTGCTTACTGAAGTAGAGCTATAACCTTCTATATGGTAGATAAGCCATGGTTCGTTAAAGATAGGTAGGGTTTGTGACCCATTTCTCCTTGATCGCACCCTCAAAACTGGAACCGACCCCCTCCACTAGTGCTTTTCATCCATTTTCAGCTTCATAATTCACCCCTGAGGTGTTAGTATCCTCTAAAACTGGTTATGTGTGTAAACATATCTTTTTGCACCCTTTTGTGCTTTCGGTGGTTAAGGAAGCCGAATCTTGGGTCTGTAAGCTGCTAAAAGCTCTGCTTTCGGTGGCTAATGAAAAGCTACTGCGTTCACCTAAGCCATCGAAAGCTCTATTTTCTGCAAAATTTTATTAGCCTTCAATCATCCTTTTACACTTTACTACTGTCCTTCTGGTACTTCTTCAACCTGCATAGGGTTTGACAAAGCAGCAACATCATGAGTTGCCTTAGTATCCTGAAAGCTTGATGCTGCCTCTGCTAGGGTTTACAGTGCAAAGTGATCTTGAGAGATAGGGTTTAAGTTTCTCTTCTGTAACCTAGACAATCCGATCATTTTGTAGAGCCTGGAGTTGTCCTTCATTAATCTTAGATTTCTCCTTTTCAGCAAAACATACATCCCTCTCATTTCTAGAAGAGAATTATGCAACTCAGTATTATTCTTGGTTAATATTGCATTATTTATTTTGATCTCTCTGTCTAAGATCTCCATTTCATGTATTTTCCCTAATAGCTAGTTGATTCTCTGAGACCTAGGTTTGCTTGAGGAAGTCTCTTCCATTGGTTCCACTTGACCTTCCCTTGGTGTTCATGAGGGAAACTCTTCATGTTCTGTTGCAACCTACTTTGTTAGGTCAACTTCCTGCTCCTTTTCTTATTCTGAGTCTGGGTAGGGTACGTTAAATATATTTTCACCTTGTGCTGGGGCCTCCTTCTCCTTTCCACTGAAGTCCATATTTCTTTTGGCTTGGTTGGTTTTAGAAGTTGGAGAGGGCTGATCCACTGTCACTGGTGAGATATCCCTCCTCTTCCTCTTGCCACTCCTGGGAGTGGTGGACTTCTTTGAAGGGGACTTTCCTTTGTCTTCTGGCTGTAAGCCTATTTCAAACTCATTCCAGAATAATAAATATGTCCATGCCATGTTTCTTCTTTGCAGCAATTCTTGGACAATGAATTTTATTGGACCATGGTGAGAGAACCTCCCTATGATTTTGGTGGGTTGGGCATTGACCTGGTGGGCCATCTTGGTTAGGCTCTTATGGAGGTAGAAAGACAGGTTTAAAGGTCTTCTGCCTATAAAATGGTTCATCAATTTAAAGTGGTATATTATCACCCTATTATACCTTCCTTCACAGGTTATATAGACCAAGATTGATTTCAATAACTGCTGCCACTTCTCTGCAAGCCAGGTAGATGGAATGCTTTTCTTCCATACCACATTCTTTTGTTCAAACTTTAAGTAGGACCTAAATTCCACATTCTTAGTAATGGTGGTCTTGAACTATTTCTCCCTACTCCTTGGGAGTTCTGCTAATTCTGCCATTAGGGTTTCATCAACCTGGAACTCTTCCTTTCCTATCAATGCCTTAGAGCCATCAAAATAAATAGCAATGCTTCTTCCACTTTCTTGTGGGAGCCCTGGATTTTCTCACATAACTTGTAACAACCTACATCTTTGAAGAATTTGTATACTTCTGGATGTGTTTCAAGAGAGCTAATTTCACCTAACTCATGTCTAAGGGTAGGTCCTCCTCCTTTCTTCATCTCTGGACTGTGCTTCTAGTACCTACAAAAATCAAAATTCAAATTCTATGAAGGAGATTAGCCCTTTGGTTTCAAGGATGGTCTGGAGCGGTGAAGATGCATGCAGAGAAAAGTGGAGTGTACATAGGATATGGTGGTTATTTTGAGGGGTTAATCAGTCGATCGATACTTGAGTAAGGTGATGGTAAAATTTGGTGATAACCATGAGAAATCCAGTACATCAATCATTTAACTGGAACTTGACGTTTCGTGGTGGTTAAACTGCAGTCGTGGGATAGATGGAGGGTAGGCTAGGGTTTTTGTCTCTATCAGTCACTTCAGTTCAATAATGACCTTTTATTCACCAACTCATGATCTTCTGCAGTCCCCAGTCTTTTCATCGGTTTAAGTGTTTGATCATGACGTCCTGTTGGAGACATTTACCACCATGCACACTCATTTTGGTCAATTTGGCCTAGTTAAACCACTATCCTAAGTTTTATTGACTTAATTGACATCAAAGGAGCACTATATGACATCAGCATGAGCACACCCATGCCTACCTTCAGTCAAGGAGGCTAACTAAGCCTTCTCCTTCATTCGGGGAGGCTAACTGGAGCACTCCGGGGGTGATCTGAGTGTCATAAATGCCCCATATTGCTAACTGATGGTTACAATTAGTTAAAAAGAGCAGTGAAGGTGCTTCCTTTCATTAAATTGATTATTTAATGATTATTTAATGAACTGGAGTCAACAAGGGCGCCTCCAACCACTTCTGATGGTCAATTACACTTCAGTTAACCTCATCGGGGTTCGTTGGAGTCATTGATGCGCTACCACTTGTTGGTTGGATTGTAGTGACATGTGTCTGAGCGACTTTCAGTTAGAATCAGTCATTTATTTCACTCTGACTTCAGTTAGGGATCATTTGAATCAATTAGGGTTTTGATCAGTGGTTAACTTGAGTGTTCACTGTGGCTTACATTCAATTAAGCTAGACTCACTCATTCAATTCGAATGACCTCCTTGGGAATTCAAATTATCTTGACATTTATGCATCTAGCATGATCATTGTATTGTATCATCATTCTTTCATTTGATTATACAAAGCTTCTACTTCCATTGCAGCACCATTTTGTCAATTTTAAGCATATTTGTCTAAATTCTTTGTGAGACTGTGTTTTTAGTTCCTAGACCACTGTGAAAAATTAATATGGTATCATATCTCACGGCGAGACGAAGCTCATATCTCTCAAAAACAAGGTTTTTGACAGATTTTGCATGAAAATTTGAGCAAAGCTCAAAAAAAATTTCTAGCACTGCACCAGAAGCTAAGGCTTACCACCTAATACCCCAAGTAAGGAAATTGTTGGTCAAGATTTCTTAATCAACTATGTTGGGTGTGATGAAATCCTAAAATGTGCAGGCTGTCAAACCTTATGGTTCCCCTTTTGTTGTGATTTGTAGGTTTTTAAAAGGTGAAAGCATTCACTCTAGCAGTTTTAGATGGCTTCTTCCATAGAACTCTTGACTCCATTCAATTTCCACTCATGTAAAGGAGACATGGAGATCCATCTACTTGCTAGAGGACTCTATAGGGTCACTATGGACACTAAAGAAGAGCCTACTTCTATGATAGACAAACCTAGATTCTTGAACAAGAAAGATGAATCATTCAAATTCGTGGGCCGCTCGATTTTCCAGGATCTTCTTTTCCATCTCTCGAGATTGAAGAATCCAAAGGAAATCTAGGACAAATTGGAAACCCTGTACGAAAAGCAGGATGATTTGAGAGTATGCCAGCTTGAGAATGAGTTGATGTCTCTCCAGCCTTCCAATTTCGATACCTTGAATGCCTTTTTCACAAATTTCAAGCACATTGTCTTACTGTTGAAGCAATGTAAAGTGGAGAAGGAGGATGATCAGCTCATCCTTGCCATACTCTCCAAACTTGGAGCTGATTATTTGGTTTTTGTCTCTACATTCCGTGTGGGAAAGCTCACAACCCCTGGATGGAAGATGCCTTCTCTCAATTTCATTGAGTCCCTCACAAGTGAACATGATAAGCTTGTCCATATGGGGTTCATCAGATCCTCCCATGATGACGCCCTCCATGTCTCAGGTCCCAAAGATCTGAAGGGTAATGGAAAGCAGCAGACGAACCCAAAAACTAAATTTGAAGCTCCTAAGCCTAAAGTTGAAAACCAACATCATGAAGAGTCTTCTGGCTCAAAGAAGAACAAAGGAAAAGGGCATCATGGAAAGGAAAAAGTCAAGTGTTAATACTGCGGGAAGGGATTCCACCCTGAACATGCCTGCATGAAGAAGAAACTTGATGAAGCTATCTCTCTTCTTGAGAGAAATCACATCAATATTCCGGAAATATTTTGGAGGAGAGATCAGCAAGATCGGGAACCACAGCATGAAAGAGGTCATGCTCTCATGGCAAGTACTTTGAACAAACTTCAAAGTCCAAAGCACTCTTGATAGATTCTAAAGATTTGAATCACATGATGGCTGAAAGAGACCCCTTCTCATCTTTGGAGACTAGAAAATCCATCCCCATCCACATGGGAGATGGCTCCACCATCATTTCCGAAGGGCAAGGTACTGTAGATATTGAGAATGGATATTTTTCAAATGTTTTGTATGTACCATCTCTAGCATCAAACCTCTTGAGTGTTTATCAAATGACACATACGGGAGTGCCCAAGAGAGTATCCTTTAGCCCAAATTATGTAGAGATCACAGAACTTGCATCCAGGAAACTTGTAGCAAAAGGCCTTGCAAACTATCATGCAAAAGCCTATGAGTTCTCCCATTTTGTGGCGGATGCAAAGCCCACCACATTGTTGAATCATGGAAATGAAGTTAGTAGACTGTGGCATGATAGGTTTGGCCATATTAGATTCAAATACTTGCAGCAATTACAGAAAAATTCTATGGTTGATGGCCTCCCAATCATCAAGGAAACCACTGGAATTTGCAAGGGTTGTGTTGTTGGGAAGCACCCGGAGCACAAGTTCGATTGGGGGAATGCAAGCCGATCATCATGCATCTTGGGGCTGATACATTCTGATAGCAGCGGTCCCATGCCTATCACATCCATGAATGGATCAAGGTACGTTCTAACTTTTATTGATGATTTTTCCAGGTACACATGGGTCTTCTTTATCAAAAAGAAGTCTGAAGTCTATGAAAAATTCACTGATTCGAAGGCCTTGATTGAGAATGCATCTAGCCAAAATATCAAGATCTTGAGATCTAATAATGGAGGGGAGTATGTTAGTAATGAGTTTCTACACATATGTTCCCAAATTGGTATTCAAGTGCAACATTCAATTCCTTACACTCCCCATCAAAACGGTGTAGCGGAGAGGAAGAATCGGTCTCTCAAGGAGATGACCACCTGTATGTTGGAATCAAAGAAGTTGGATGAAAATTTGTGGGATGAAGCCATGCATGCTGCAGAATATATTCATAATAGAGTGCCACACTCATCCATGAAAGGGAATACCCCTTTTGAAGCATACTTCGGACACAAGCTAGATGTGTCGAATCTGTGGGTGTTTGGGTCCACTGCATGGGCCTGAATTCCACTTAATAAAAGGAGGGCTTTGCAACCGCAAAGCATAGAATGTTTATTTATTGGGTATATTTATGAATCAAAAGGTTTCAATCTATTGGATATCAAAACAAAACAGATCATCATCGAAAGGAGTGTCAAGCTCGATGAGCCTCTTCACGAGGTGGAACTAGTGAAGGAGAAAACTGTTGAATTTCCTTCCTATTCTACCAAATATTTGGATGATGAAATTGAGGGTGATGAACCTGATTTGGATCCTCTAATTTCTGATATCAGTGTACAGCAAACATCATATTCTGAATCAGAACCTAAATTACAAAATCATCTCCCAACATGGACCCGACAGACACTCTCCTCCGCAGGAGATAACATTGTAAATCTAGATGATCCAAAGAGAACCCGGTCTGATTTCCAAAGAGCAGGTATTGCTCTCTCTTGTCCTGATTATTTGTTGTCTGAATATTGTTATTTGATGATCATTTTAGACCCAAATTCCTACTACCATTATCGAAAGGATACGAGATGGCAAGTTGCCATGGATGAAGAGATGAATTCTCTTTAGAAAAACACTACTTGAGATCTATTTTCTCTTCCTCCGGGAAGGAAATTGGTTCAATGCAAGTGGGTGTTTCAGACTAAGTTTGCTACAGATGGAAGCACCTAAAAATATAATACAAGGTGCGTGGAAAAAATTTTCTCCCAGGTCCAAGGTGTGGACTACCATGAGACTTTTGCACCGGTTGCAAAAATGGACTCCATCCGCCTAGTTTTAGCACTTTCAGCATCTAAGCGCTAGAAAGTGCATCATATGGATGTCAAGTTAGCCTTTCTGCATGGAGATCTTCATGAGGATATATACATGAAGCATCCTCAGGGCTACATCTCTGATCCATCTTTGTTTTGCAAGCTAAAGAAGTCAGTATATGGGTTAAAATAGGCCCCAAGAGAGTGGTATTCCAAGATGGATTCCTTCCTTCTCTCGCAAAACTTCCAAAGGTTTAGATCAGATCCAAATGTGTATATACAACAGTTCGATGGTTATTTTATTATTATTGTTTTATATGTTGATGAATTACTTATCACATGTAGCACAGTTGCTTCTATTTCAGTCATCAAAACTGCTCTCCACAATGCATTTGAAATGAGCGATTTGGGGCTCTTAAAACAATTTTTGGGGCTCGAAATTGAGCAAAATTCTGATGGGATAATGGTCACTTAGTCCAAATACATATCATACCTATTAGTAAAGTTTAACATGGATGAATTTAGAGCTGCTCCATTCCATTTCCTTTCAGGGATCAGCTTTGAAGAAGAAAAAAGTACACCTCCCATGGACTGCACAATTTATCGATAGCCGATTGGTAGCTTGTTGTACTTGACTCATTCTCAGCCTGATATCTGTTATGTCATGAATGTTGTGTCAATATACATGCAGCAGACCCATGATATTAATTGGAAGGCAGCCAAGAGGATCCTCTAGTACATTTAGGGAACCAGAACCTATGGCATTCACTATGCTGCAGACTCCGAGCTAAAGCTGGTTGGATACACAGATTCCGATTGGGAGGGTGATTCTATTGATCGAAAGTCAACTTCTGAATATGTCTTCATGTTTGGTGGTGGCCCCATTTTCTGGTCTATAAAAAATCAGGCCGCCATAGCATTGTCTTCAACAAAGGCCGAGTATCAAGGAGCGGTGAATGCTTGCATCCAAGCTGTTTGGTTGCAAGGAATTCTTTCAGAGTTTGATGTTGGTAGTACTTTGTCCACTGTCCTCTTTTGTGACAATCAAAGTGCTATTAAGATATCCACAGATCCAGTTACCAGGTAGAGGACCAAGCATGTAGAGATACACATGCACTATATCAAGGAGCTAGTGCATGACATGACCATCATTCTACAATATTCCCCGACTAATGAGCAGATTGTAGACATATTCACCAAGAGATTTTCAAAAAATAATTTCACTTACCTACGCTCACTATTGGGGGTGAGTTTATCAGGGTGATCCAACTACTTTCAGTGTTCATCTTGAGGGGGGGGGTTTCCCCACTAGGATTTCCCTCTTTTCCTCACTTAGTTTGTTTTGAGCATTGTTTGAGTTTCAGTATTGTACAGGGTGACCTATGGAATTTGTTGTCGGGGCCCTAGCATTCTTATGCATTTTATGTTTCTACTTCTCCTGAGTATAGCTTAAGGGGGGGTGTTCAAGACATTTACCACCATACACACTCATTTTGGTCAATGTGTCCTAGTTAAACCACTATCCTAAGTTTTATTGACTTATTTGACATCAAAGGAGCACTATCTGGCATCAGCATGAGCACACCCACGCCTACCTTTAGTCAAGGAGGCTAACTAATCCTTCTCCTTCATTCGGGGAGGCTAATTGGAGCACTCCGGGGGTGATCTAAGTGTCATAAATGCCCCATATTGCTAATTGATGGTTACAATAAATTAAACATAGCAGTGAAGGCAACTCCTTTCATTAAATTGATTATTTAATGAACTGGAGTCAACAAGGGCACCTCCAACCACTTTAGATGGTCAGTTACACTTCAGTTAACCTCATCGGGGTTCATTGGAGTCATTGATGTGCTACCACTTGTTGGTTGGCTTGAAGTGACATGTGTCTGAGCTACTTTCAGTTAGAATCAGTCATTTATTGCACTCTAACTTTAGTTAGGGCTCAGTTGAGTCAATTAGGGTTTTGATCAGTGGTTAACTTGAGTGTTCACTGTGGCTTACATTCAGTTAAGCTAGACTCACTCATTCNTAATTGTATTGGAATTCATGCATCTGGAATGATCATTGTATTATATCATCATTCTTTCATTTGATTATACAGAGCTACTACTTCCATTGTAGCACCATTTTGCCAATTTTATGCATATTTGTCTGAATTCTTTGTGAGACTATGTTTTCAGTTCCTAGACCACTGTGACAAATTAATACGTTCCTCATGCTAACAGCATTTGATTTTGATGGATAAGCTAACTGTTTTTCCTCTTTTGACCTTTTAGTAGGTTAAGCGAATCTTGGGTCTAATTTGCAAGCTTCCAAAAGCTAAGATTTTTGGTGGCTAATGAGCTGTTGGTATGTTCGCCTAAGCCACCGAAAGCTCCCTTTCCAAATTTTATTAAAAAAAAAAGTCAACAGGCTTTCGATGGTTAACGTAGTCCTAAGTCCGAATTGTTAGCTACCGAAAGTTGGGCTTTTCGGTGGCTAATGAACTGTTGAAAAGTTTTCCTAAGCCACCGAAAGCTAAACTTCCAAATTTCTTTAAAAAAAAGAACACTAGGAATTCCATATTTGTTAATCACCCAAACATCTTTCATAATATACCCTGAAATATTCACTACTATGCAAAAATAAATTGTCTGAGTTTGACCTATTGAAAAATTTATTTATTTAGGAGATAACATCTGGCTCCTACTCGAGGATGGGAACCTCCCTGTGAGGTCCTAAGAACCCCAAACCAAAATTCCTTTCCTGAAAAATAAGAATTAAACCTATCTTCTACTATTCCATTGGGCATGGAGTCTATTTTGTAAAACACAAAAACAATCAACTAAATAATATTTTACAATAACAAGGCCTTAAAGCCTCATATGAAATAGAGTTTCAGAAATCACCCATTTATTGGGCCATCAAACACCTCCTCTCCTTCCAGATTTTGCAATTTGAAGGTTTTTTTCTGCTGCACCTGAGCTATCACAAAAGGGCCTATCCACATAGAGTCAAACTTTCCATGCTTTCCCTTGTCTTTCCTATCAGTATCCCATTTGAGAACCCAATATCCAACCTGAAAGTTGTCCACCTTTTCCCTTTTGTCAAAAATAATTTTGATTTTCTTTTGATGAGCTTCTTATTTTTCCATCACCTGTTCCCTGACTTGCTGCAACTCCACCAAATCAAGCATCCTCCTCACCATCATTCATTTGGTTCATCTTGTTCCTCCGAAAATAATTTTGCAACCGGAAGAATGAGCTAAAGGGGAAAAATGGCCTTAGTACCATAAACTAACTTGAAAGGAGAAGTCCCTATGGATCTCTTGTCAGTCACTCTATCAACCCATAGAGAAAACTTTAGCTTAGAATCCCAGCTCTTCTGATTATTCTCCAATAGTTTTCTGATGATTCTAACTTCAGCAAGGCCATTTCCTTAAGGGTAATAAGAAGTGGAATGCACCAAATGAATGCCCATTTACTCACACATGTTAACCAATGCCCCGGCTTTTAAAGCTGGTGCATTATCAATCACTAGCCTTATTAGGAAGCCAAACCTGATAAAGATGTTCTCATATAAAAACCTCATGATGACCTAGTGAGTGGCATTCCTTGTAGGGACTGCCTCTATCCACTTGTTAAAATAGTATGTGGCTACTAGGATCCACTTGTGCTGACCACTTGATGAAAGATTAATCTCACCTATGAAATCAAGACCCCATTATGGGAAAGGACCAGTTACTACAGTATGTCTGAGGGACAAGGATTTGAGCTGCTGCTTTCCTATGAATATTTGGCACTTGTCACAGGCTCTTACAAAGGTACATACATCAGAAAAAAGAGCAGGCCAATAGTACCCAGCCCTTATAATCTTGTGGGTTGTGGTCTTCCAGTAATGATGGCCCCCACATGTGCTTGAATGAAACTGATGCATGACCTGGACTGACTCTTCTTTATCTAAGAATATCAACAAAACACCAAAAAGATCTCTCCAATACAGCATCTTATCAATTACACAAAATTTAACAGACTTAATCTTAAGATCTCGTCCCTGATTTAGACTAGGTCCAAGGGGAACCTCTAAATTTTGCAAGAAATGAATAATACCTGAGTACCACTCGCATGAGGACAAGTTATCATTCACCTTTTGGCTATCATGTTGCTCCTGAACTACCTCTGCTACTTCTGGTTCTGCTTCTAGTTCTGCTGCTTCTATTGTCTGTAGGTTTGCTGAGCTTATTCCAATGAAATTCATCCTTAATAGCTCATAATTTTAGTATGCCATGAGCTTAGCTAGACCCTGGCCTTTCACCAGCTTAGTGGGCTTTACTTCTATGTCAAACTCAATAAGCTTGGCAATACATTTGGATCTCTTTCCATCAATGTCAGGTTGGGTCAAGACATCCTTCACAACAGCTAAAGAGACATAGGTAAGGACTTTTGCATGTAGAATGTAAATCCTGAAGGCTTTCAGTGACTTGATGAGAGCATAGGCATGTTTCTCAATAGGATCATATTTCAATTCAACATCTCTCAAGGTCTTGCTGAAAAAGGCAATGGGGTGATCAAATCCTTCATCATCTTTTTGTAACAGAACTGCTGCCACTGTGTCGTAGGAAGCAAAGGAGAAAATGTAGAAACCCTTGGTGTAGTCTGGACTAATCAGAGTGGAATCTTCCATGATGGCCTTCTTGATGGCTTCAAAAGAGTTTCTTGCTTGATCAGTCCACTTGATTTCAGCTTCCTTTCTCAACATAGAGGTTATGTGTTTTACCAACTTAGAGAAATTTGTGATAAACCTCCTGACAAAATTTATCTTACCCAGAAATTACTGCATGTCCTTTTTTGACCTAGGTATGGACAACTTCTGGATTGCTTCAACTCGAACCGGATCTATCTTCACACCTTCTACTGAAACTATGTGACCAAGTAATTTTCCTTCCCTGAGAGAAAATTCGGACTTCTTCTGGTTTAGAGATATCCCAAACTGTCTACATTTCAAAAGCACCTTTCTCAAGTGTTGCAAATGTTCTTCATGGTTGTTGAAGTAAACAGTGAGATCATCAAGGTATATGAGCACATACTTGTCTTTTAATCCTACAAAAGCTAGGTCCATGACTCTCTAAAAGGTGGCCCCAACATTCATTAGCCCAAATGGTATCTTGGCATTAACAAAAGTACCCCAGGGAGTGGTAAATGCATTTTTCTCTTGATCATCAAGGTGTACAGACACCTGATTATAGCCTGAGAAACCATCTAGGAATGACATGACACTAGCTCCTAAGACTCTTTGTAACAGATGCTCCACCTTGGGCAAGTGGTAGTTGTCTTTCTTATAACATTTGTTTAGGTTTCTGAAATCAATGATAACCAGATCTCCACATTTTTCTTCCTCACTATCACTAGGTTTTCAATCCATCTGGAATATCTTCGTGGGATTATGATCTTTGCATTGAGGAGCTTTTGGATTTCTTTCTCAATCACTGGTAAAAGGAGGAGACTGATAGGTCCTAACTTTTTTTTGAAAGGGATGGTGTCCTTTTCCATGGGAATCCTATGTTGGATGATAGTTGTGTCATATGTTTTCATATCACTGTATTCCCAAGCAAATACACCAGCAAACTCTTTCATAAGACTACACAGTTCTGACTTCTGATCAGCAGTTAACTCAGAGGACAATTACCAATTTTGGATGACTTTGGTTACCTAGGTTGTGCTCATGAACAGTAGGGTCTTTCTCCCTTTTGATAGGTTTAAAGGGGACATCATTATGGTCAAACAGCTCTTCTAGGGGCATCAAACCCCGAGGTATATAATTGTTGGGCAGCTGGACAATATTCTGATCTCCTATTTTATCTCCTAATTTGGTCCTCCGTGATTCTTCCATATTTAGGTTTTCTTGATCAATATGCATATCAGAGAACTCATCTATGACATGGATAAATTTATTGAGTTCATCATCATTTTCAAAAACTTTCCAAAATTTCACATTATCAGGGGGGGATGGCCTGTACTTGACTTGGATCTCATAGCTTATCTTAGGAGGAAAAGGGGGAATGAGCATACTTACAGAGACAGCAAGGGAATTAGCTAGATGGTTCATAGCCCTAGGTACATATGAGAGTTCAAAAAACATGAAAGAGTCCCTAATTTTCCATACCTCATCTCTATAAGCCTTCAGTCTAACATTCTTTACTTGAAAAGTATTGTTAACTTGTTGTATGATGAGATATGCATCTCCAAATATCTTTATGCACATGATTCCCATTTCTTTAGCATCCTTCACTCCCAGCAGCAACGCCTCATATTATGCTATGTTGTTAGTAGTCTTGAAATCCAGCTTATAAGACAAATGTATAGTCTCCTTTGAAGGATAAATCAGGACTATTCCTACACCTGCTGAGGCTTGAGTATTGGCCCCATCAAAAAACATGCTCCAGACAAAGGTGGTTACTTCCTTAGGTGGCTGAAAGGTATGCTTTGTGAGGTGGATGAAAGTTGGTTGGGAATCATCTATCTACAGGATGCATGACCCAAAGTATGTGTCTATTGCATATATGGGATGGTTTATAGAGTTATTGGCATTACTAACAATATAGGTGAACTGGTTCTCTTTGCAGATTCACTTGGTCTCCCCTCCAAAAATTGGGATGGTAGCCTATGTAAGGTCCATTTGAAGGGTACCACCCAGCCTTTTACTCCATGAGCGAGACAAAAGGATGCCAAACTTAGGTGGGATGTCAGCCACTACTATGTCCATAACTATTCTTTTCGAGGGTAGCTGGGAGAGGTTTATGACAAGATCTTTGATGAGGCCAAGGAATTTGACCTTCCTAGAGTCAAAAGAGAATAGATCATGGTAGGGTTTTGCAATGCTGAGGCCAATCTCATCCATCACTGCTTTTGGCATTAGGTTATGGGATGCTCCCGAGTCAAGCAAACAGTTGTGAAGGATCTTGTCATGGATGTTCAAAGATATGTAAAAAAGTGGCCAAGACACATCCACCTCTTCAATCATAGGACCTAGGATTATTGTGGGCTTATCATCTTACAAGTTCACAAAGTCAACATCTATGGGTGTCCTTGGCTGAAGGGATTTCAGTATGGATGACTTGAAGGCCTTATTCTTCATAAGCCCTATCAAAGGAAAAGGGATTTTTAACTTCTGAATTTCTGACTCAAGATTGAAAGAATAGGATATTTTGTCAGAAGTTCTTACCTCCTGTGGTGGGGCTTTGAGCTGAACAGGATCATGGTTTGATGGATGTAATGGCCTTGGGTGTTTTCTTGGTTGAACAACCATCTTCTTTGTAGGAGCAGCAATATTTTTACCATTAGCAGCAGGTTGCTTTGTAGGGGCAGGACTCTTCTTCACAGGAGCAACAACTCTCGATATCAAATTATAACCTTCTTTAGTATCTGTTTGATACAACGACTCTCCCATGATATTCTCGTTCATGAGGGATTCCTCATAATCTACTTGTGTCAGGAAAGAGAGATCAACTTCATCTTCCATACAGTTGATATTGTCTTCTACCTCCCCTTCTTCCTGAGCAAACTATGGTTCTTCTTCTAGCACAGCATTCTAAAAAGGAGCTTTGATTCTTTGATCCTCAGCTTTATTCATGTCCCTTTGAAGGATCTGATCTGGTGGGTTGTTTCTTCTATAAGGGAGAAAATTAGGGTTTCTATTATAAAAATCATTTGGCCCTTTACCCCTCACAGGTATTTTCCCTCGGTCTTTAAGTCTAGACATTTCAGCTGTCAGACTGTCCAACATTTTGGCCATTTTCTCAATTTTATTCTCTAATGAAGAGGCCCCAAGAAGCTCTGAGGGTTGCTTCTTCCTGTCAATTTTTCCTTTAACCTTCTAAGATACAACGATATTGGACTCAACTTCAAGGGAAGCATCTTGCATGAGTGACAGAAAAGCTAATCTTCTTTCTCTAAGAAGAAGATAGAATTCTGAATCAAAGGAATTGGCATAGGTGATTTTGGATGAAGTATCAGTTGGCTTGATCTCAGCAGGGATCTTGCTGGACATCTTGTTAAATATCTTGGTGAATTTAGAAACAGACTCACCATTCTCTCTCTTCATATTGCTAAACTCAGTGATATAGTAAAGGTGGTTTCTTCTCTCTCCCCAATGCTCCAAAAATATGTCATTTAGAGCTTCAATGCCTGCTATTGATCCAACAGGCAGCTCTTTGAACCTTTTCCTAGCCTGACCATCTAGACTTTGCACAAAAACCCTAGTCCACACATCCTCTTGTTCAATGTTTATATTCTCAGCATAATTGTAGAATGCCTCTAAGTGTTCTTCAACTATGAAATCACCTTCCCCAAGGAACTTAGGCATGTATTTTAGATAATCTCCAGTAGGCATAGCAATGAAGGGGTTAGGAAGAATTAGAGGGGCATATCTAGCCACAAGGATCCTTTCCATTTTGGTCATAGGGACATTCATATTGAAAGTGGGTAAGGAAATGGAAGAAAAAGATACTTCCGGTGTGGGTAGTAGTGGATTTATCTCAGTGGAGTTTCCAGGGATTGGATCTACACAAGCTGTAGTGCTTGAATATTCCTCAACCCTAAAATTTTCTGATGTATTTATAAATTCCTGAGAACTAGATGCTTTAGCAGAAGAATATTTAAATGGAGGTCTATTTGATATAACAACAAAAATACCTCTGGAAATACCTGATGTAGCTCCCCTTGCAGCTCTTGAGGTCTGTTTTAGTGAATCCCTAGCTCTTCTTAGAATCACTTTTGGATCTGAAACAGGTGTTACTAGTGGCCCTTGATGGTTTGCTTTGGCACTTGGTCTTCTTGAAGCCACCTTGCTTCAATGGAGTCACCAGATAGATGATTACAACCATAATAGTGTCTAGACTTTGTCTAATCAAAGTAGGATCTATGTCATCCCCCAGGGAAGCTGAGCTTCAATCTCCTCTCCCCGGCAACGACGCCAATTCGTTATCACTCTAGGAAACTCCTCTAGGTTGCAGCTCAAGGATGTCTGGTAACTTAAATGTTTTTAATGGTTTTTCTAAATGGATCAAGTCAGATGACCTAAAGGACCTCACACACTCAAGACATGCATAAAACTCAATCAAAGATAAGGCTTCTAACCACCAATGTTCATAGGGTTGATAATAAGCCTTGAATAAATGGAGAACTTACTATGCTGGCAGATTCATATATAAAGCAATCACATATGAATGGATAATCATAGCAAGGAAAAAAAAATACTTGTAATTCAACTCATCAACACATGGATAGGATGAAAACTATCTGGTATTAGATAAAAAGAATAAACTTAAATCAGACATTCAAGCACAAGTACAGAACAAAAAAGATATGGAACCTGAACATATAATGGCAAAAGAGCATATATTAAATGATGAATAACATGAGAAGCTTGATAACAATAAGGGTCTAAAAGTATCCAAAGTCGAACCCTTGCTTCAAAATAAGTCTTAGGATTTATAGCCTTTACAAAAAGTCTTCAGATCCTAAAAAATTGGATCTGATTTACTAAAAATAGATAACATAACTATTTTGCAAAAATTTAGGTCGAAACCCCTAATTTAAGCTCTAGTCTATCTAACTCTAACCCTTTTTCACTCATTGAACTCTTTGATAACTGTAATGATTACTGAAGTAGAGCTATAACATGTTATCTAACAGATAAGCCATGGTTTGTTAAAGACAGGTAGGGTTTGTGACCCATTTCTCCTTGATCGCACCCTTAAAACTGGAACAAACCCCCTCCACTATTGCTTTTCATCAATTTTCAGCTTCATAATTCACCCCTGAGGTGTTAGTATCCCCCAAAAATAGTTTTGTGTGTAAACATATCTTTCTACACCCTTTTGTGCTTTCGGTGGTTAAGGAAGTAGAATCATGGGTCTGTAAGCTGCCAAAAGCTCTGCTTTCGGTGGCTAATGAACAGTTGTTGCATTCGCCTAAGCCACTGAAAGCTTTTTTTTCTGCAATAATTTATTAGCCTTTAATCATCCTTTAACACTTTACTCCTGTCCTTTTGGTACTTCTTCAACCTGCATAGGGTTTGACAAAGTAGCAACATCATGAGCTGCCTCAGGATCCTGACAGCTTGTTGCTGCCTCTGCTAGGGTTTCTAGTGCAAAGTGAGCTTGAGAGATAGGGTTTTAGTTTTTCTTCTGCAACCTAGACAGTCTGATCATTCTGTAGAGCCTGGAGTTGTCCTTCATTAATCTTAGATTTCTCCTTTTTAGCAGAACATACATCCCTCTCATTTCTAGAAGAGAATAGTGCAACTCGGTATTCTTCTTGGTTAATATTGCATTATTTCTTTTGATCTCTCTGTATAAGATCTCCATTTCATGTATTTTCCCTAATAGCTTGTTGATTCTCTGAGACCTATGTTTGCTTCAGGAAGTCTCTGCCATTGGTTCCTCTTGACCTTCCCTTGGTGTTGGTGAGGGAAACTCTTCATGTTCTACTGTAACCTGCTTTCTTAGGTCAACTTCCTGCTCCTTTTCTTCTTCTTCTTCTGAGTAGGTTAGGTTAAGTATATTTTCACCTTGTGTTGGGGCCTCCTTCTCCTTTCCACTAAATTCTAGATTTCTTTTGGCTTGGTTGGTTTTAGAAGTTGGAGACGGCTGATCCATTGTCACTAGTGAGATAGGCCTCCTCTTCCTCTTTCCACTCCTGAGAGTGGTGGACTTCTTTGAAGGGGACTTTCCTTTGTCTTCTAGTTGTAATCCTATTTCAAACTCATTCCAGAATAAGAAATATGTCCATGCCATGTTTCTTCTTTGCAGCAATTCTTGGACAATGATTTTTATCAAACCATGGTGAGATAACCTCCCTACGATTTTGGTGGGTTGGGCCTTGACCTAGTGGGCCATCTTGGTTATGCTCTTGTGGAGGTAGAAATGTAGGTTTAAAGGGCTTCTACCTGTAAAATGGTTCATCAATTTAAACTGGTATATGATCACCCTATTATACCTTCCTTCACAGGTTATATAGACCAAGATTGCTTTCAATAACTGCTGCCACTTCTCCTCAAGCCATGTAGATAGGATCCTTTTCTTCCATACCACATTCTTATGTTCAGGATTTAAGTAGGACCTGAATTCCACATCCTTAGTAATGGCGGTGTTGAACCATTTCTCCCTAGTCCTTGTGAGTTCTACTACTTCTAATATTAGGGTTTCATCAACCTGGAACTCTTCCTTGCTTATCAATTCCTTAGAGCCATCAAAAGAAAGAGCAAAGGCTTCTTCCACTTGCTGGTGGGAACCCTGGATTTTCTCATAGAACCTGTAACATCCTGAATCTTTGAAGAATTGGCATACTTCTCGATGTGTTTCAAGATATCTAATGTCATCTAATGCATGTTTGAGGGAAGATCCTCCTCCTTTGTTCATCTCTGGACTATGCTTCTAGTACCTACAAAAATCAAAATTCGAATTCTTTGAAGGAGATTAGCATGCTGGTTTCAAGGATGGCCTTGAGTGGTGAAGATGCATGCAGATAAATGTGGAGTGTACTAAGGATATGGTGCTGATTTTGAGGGGTTAATCAGTCGATCGATACTTGAGTAAGGTGACGGTAAACTTGGCGACAGCCATGAGAAATCCAGTACAACAATCATTTAACTGGAACTTGACGCTTCATGGTGGTTAAACTGCAGTCATGGGACAGATGGAGGGTAGGCTAGGGTTTTTGTCTCTATCAGTCACTTCAGTTCAATAATGACCTTTTATTCACCAACTCATGATTTTATGCAGTCCCCAGACTTTTTGACGGTTTAAGTGTTTGATCATGACGTCCCTCATGCTCACAACGTTTGATTTTGATGGATAAGCTAATTGTTTTTCCTCTTTTGTCCTTTTCGGTGGTTAAGGGAATCTTGGGTCTAATTTACAAGCTGCCGAAAGCTAAGCTTTTTGGTGGCTAATGAACCATTGGTATGTTCACCTAAGACACCGAAAGCTCCCTTTCCAAATTTTATTAAAAAACGAATTCAACAGGCTTTCGATGGTAAACGTAGTCCTGAGTCCAAATTGTTAGCTGCCGAAAGCTGTGATTTTCGGTGGCTAATGAACTGTTGAAAATTTCACCTAAGCCACCCAAAGCTAAACTTTCAAATTTCTTTAAGAAACAGAACATAGGGCATTCCATATTTGTTAATCACCCAAACATCTTTCATAATATACCCTAAAATCTTCACTATTATGCAAAAATAAATTGTCTTAGTTTGACCTATTGAAAAATAAATTTATTTAGGAGATAACACATGTATAAACATATATTTTGTGATTTGCATACTAACCTTGAGCAGGGATGCAATGAATCTGTAATACCACCAAATGCATCGAGATATTTTATTGTCACCATCATGTGTCCAAGGCATGAAGGACAAAAATACTATGGAAAATCATGTCTATATGGGAATTGTTCCAGGTGCAGTGGGTTTTCTCTTATGAAACATTGCATTCATGGAAGCAATGAGCATCAATTTGGAAATATGAGTGTGGAGATGCAGAGCTTCAAGTACGTAACCTATCAATCATATAGTGCGAAGGAAAGTAAAAATATTGCATTGGTGAAGTCACAAGTGCAAATGATTATTGCATGTTTTTCCTCTGACATGTTCAGTTTCTACATATACATTCTTTAAAGGTCACATTCTAATATGACCCTTGTTTTAATGGAAACAAGTATGGGTATGTGATTTTTTTATGGAGTTCTACAAGAAAATTGAGAAATATGTTCAACATGTGCATGTAGTGCGATGGCAGGATGAGCAGTACAGAAAATGCAAGGACAACTTTCCCATTGGGACCATATTGTCAATTGTGGATTTTGTAGAAAACTACACCCTTCAGCCACAAAATGAAATTCAGATTCAATACTACCATTCCAACCTGGTCATCAACATGGTACATATTACGTATAGGCATGGCCCTGAGAGCAGCATTAACAACAGGATAATATAGAAGGAGACAAACTTTTACATAAGTAATGACAGATGCCATGATCTGCATTATGTGCAACATTTTTTTCAAATTTTCTATGATTGGCTAAAGGATGGAGATACAAATATGGATTAGCATTGGATATGGACAAATGGTTGTCCAGTTCAATTCAAAAATGCCCAAGTCTTCCAATGGATGAGTATGTTACATAAGACTTATCATGTGCCACATATATGGAACTACTTTGAGACCAGGAATGAAAAAGGTGAGCATGACAGGGCCGATGCATGCATCAAGACCACACTACGAAGGGAGGATATGAGGTTTACCAGAACCCCCCATATCAAAGATGTAGAATCCATAGTTTGATTGTGCTCTACAACAATGTCAGGCCAAACTAAAGTGCAACATACATCAACAGGGGTAGGAAGGCCAATCAGGAATTTTTGGCATGTGGTTGACATAGATCGATCTTGTTCCTATATTTGTGTCAAAGTATAAGTAACATGTGTATTTCATTCTGTTCGAATCTCAAACAACCCCCTATTTGAAGTATGGACGCGAAAGTTTGCTTGCTTTTGCAACCCTTGTAGCAGTGGTGAATGGGATGAATGCGAATGCATGGATTGGATTGATGATCTAGATTGTGTGTCACTTGCAGTAGACACACATGTAGTTAGTGAAATAACCCACTTAGAGGAGGTTCAATCAGCGATTTCGACAAACTATGACCATATCTCAAATCGTGTAGAACCAGGACACATATATTCAGTTGTTTTCCTGAAAGACAATGAATGGGGCACATATTATTGTTTGGCACGATTAATTCAAGGTAATCAAATCCTGAATGGATCATTGATTGATGATGAAGGAAATGGATTTCCTATTGGCTCGATGGTGGTTGAGGTTGAATATCTTACACTAGATGGGAAATCAAGAAGAACTAGTGGGCATGTATTGGTGGATTACAAACTAGGTTCTGTGGTCTATCACTTCACAAACTTGATTTTCGGCATGAACATCCATATACAAACAATGTCAAACAAGAAATAAACCAAGGTATGTTACCTCTTTCCTCATTCATAGCACGAGAGATTGATGGAGGAAATTATCAATAGAGAGGATCCAGATGGCTATATTGAATGAGATTGGGTAATTGCGTTTACACTCCACTTGGGAGAAACCCTATTTTGCATAATCTATCATGGAGGCATGCCTGGGTCATGCAAAGTTAGGGGGGAGTCCACCTTGGACATAATCATGTGCCACGATCCCAACGGAACTAATGGTTCATCCATCGGATCCCTAGTCAACGTTCTATGGAAAGTTGCAATAAGCTTGTAAAATCCATTCACGGACGCTTGGGCCAATTCAAGGTCAGGGTCCCCATACCAAACCAGGAGGCAATTTCCAAATCCATCGGATCTTGCAGGTTTTTTTTTGAATAGCCTCCATGGGTATGCCCCCCTTGGCCGCCCGACATATGGTTTTGCAGGTCCAGTGCACTGTTGCAAGGGTTGTATGGACCCCACTAGGGAGAAACCCTAGTTTTAAAAATCTATCCTGGAGGAATTCCCAGGTCATGTGGATTTGAGTGGAAGGCCACATTGGCTATAATCCTATGCCATGATCCCAACAAAACTGATGGTTCATCCATCGGATCCCCGGTCAACGTTCTATGGCGAGTTGCAGTAGGCCTGCAAAAGTCGTTCAGGGATGCCTGGTCAAATCAAGGTAAGGGTCCAAAACCAAAACCGGGCAGTGATTTTCGATTCCATCAGCTCTTGTAGGTTTTTTTGGCATGGGAGCCATGGATAAGCCACCCCCAGCTGCTCAGCACATGGTTTTGTAGGGACGGTGCACCATTGTCAGGGATGCATGGACCCCATTTTCATGCGACTTTCAACTCGACATAACTCGGCAACCGGAGGTCAGATCAACAAGACGTCGACTCCGCTGGTCTCCTAGAATTCCATTACCTCTAGTGGGCCCTCTCTACCACATTTTCATGGCCTAGTTAATTCATTGTGCATCGGTTTCATAAACTAGGGTTTTTCTAAGTTTCCTTTAATGAAACTCTCGCATTGGTGGGTCAACTCTGAAAAACCCTCCATAGTGCCAGTATTGGTAGTGTTTCCATGTCGGCATTGGCCATACATACTTTTTGGAGCCAACAGCATGCAATCTTGCTGCTCCGTTTGGTTTTTTGCTCCCGGACTGAGAGTGACCAAGTGTCCCTAGACCCCATTTTCATGCGACTTTCAACTCGACATAACTTGGAAACCGGAGGTTCGATCGATGAATCATCAACTCTATTGGTCTCTTGACATGCCATTATCTCTATTGGGCCCTCTCCACCATGTTTTCATGGCCCAGTGAGTTCATTGTGCATCGGTTTTGTAAAGTATGATTTTGCTCAGTTTCCTTCAATGCGACTCTCGCATTCGTGGGTCAACTATGCAAAACCCTCCATCGTGCTAGTATTGGTAGTGTTTCCATATCGAAATTGTCTATACACACTTTTCTGATCCAACAACATGCAATATTGCTGCTCCATTTGGTTTTTCGCTCCCGGACCAAGAGTGACCAAGTGTCCCTGGACCCCATTTTCATGCGACTTTCAACTCAACATAACTCGGCAACCAGAGGTTGTGTTTGTAAATTTTTAAACCCCAACCCAGTTTCAAGTTCAGATCACTGCATATGGTTTAATGCCCAACCCCAATATGCATGTACATTTAAAAATTAAAATTTTCACTGAAAACTTAGAAACACTTGAGATTCTTTTAACTTTATCAACTCAGAAAATTTCTAACAGCCAAATTTTCAAACACGGAAAATTAAATCAGCCACACATGAAATTTTTAGAGACTCAGATTTTTGACCAAAATGGTCTAGCAAAAACCCCTAAGGGAAAACCTATTCTTGAGAGAGAGATTTTTATTTTTCAGGAAAACTTTAAATAAAATTACAGTAGTACTTATCTTCACCAAATGCCTTGGTAAACATGCCAGTCAATCCCTGAATGGCCTGCTGAAATGTCAGAATTTATTCTTCTCGAACCACGTGCCATAAAAACATCCCAACAAAAATTTTGCACTCAACTTGCCTCGAAAAACGTGTTGTACGGCCAGTTCCGTACGGACTGTACGGATGTACGGCCAAAAAAAATTTCAATTTTTTTTTTCAAAATTCTGCAGAAATCACCTCGAAAAACGTGTTGAAAAAAGCTGCCATAAAAACTGCAAATTCTGCCCTGGAAAACATCCCATTTGCCTTGATGAAATTGCTGAAATAAAAGAATGATTCTTCCTTGGTTTTTTTGCATCTGAAATATGCAGAATTATCCTTCTCTCTCTTTCTCTTTCTCTGGAAATGAAATCACTTCAAACCCTTGCACTCTTCTTCTTCTTTCTCTCTCCTTTCTCAAAAATCTCTCTTGTGAAAGTGAACAATAGAATTCGTTTGCCTCTCCCCAAGCCCTTTTTGTTCATGGTAACTTCCTCTTTCAATCCAATGGTCTAGATTAGATTAGATTAGATTGAGGGTTCACAATAAATGCTCATTAAATAAATAATAAATGACATTTAGTGCACCTCATGTCATTTAATAAAGTGAAGACCCTTCTAATTAATCACTCACTTGACTTTATCATTAAATATGAGCTTAGGATAAACCATGACTTAACTTTTAATAAAGTGACTTTAAAAATATAAAGTACTTATTACTTTATTAATTTAAATGACTAGGGGTCACATTTTAAAGTGTTCTTGTCCACCCCAAGGCAACACAAGGTGAACAACACTTCCTTGGTAACTTTTCAACACTCCCTCTTACCGAGGAAGTTGTTCTTCACCACTCCCGACTTGTCTCAGAAATGAATATGCTTCCCTCTTCCCAAATACTTCGTGAGAATGTCAGCCACCTGCTCATTAGTAGAAATTTACTATAACTCAACAACTCCTCTCTGAACATAATCTCTGATGAAGTGATATCTGATCTCAATATGTTTAGACCTGTCATGAAATACTGGATTCTCAGAAAGCCTGATGCAACTCTGATTGTCACAGTGAATGACTGTAGGCCTCAACTCCTGATCAAAAAAATCTACCATCAACTTGCGAAGCCACAATGCTTCACAACTAGCATGACTAGCTGCCATATAATCAGCCTCAGCAGAACTCAAAGCAATGGACTTTTGCTTCCGACTGAACCACGACACAACTATCGAGTCCAAACTAAAACAACAACCAGAAGTGCTCTTCCGATCCGAAACACTGCTTGCCCAATCTGAATCTGTGAAACCAACCAAGCCCACTCCATCTGACCTCCTGTAGTCCAGACCATAATCTACTATCCCAACAAGGTGTCTCAAAACATGTTTTGCAGCTATCCAATACACACTCCTGGGCTCCACATTGAACTAACTGAGAGTGTTCACCACAAAACTCAAATATGGCCTGGTGTTGACCAGATACATCAATGATCCAATCAGCTGACGATACAAGGTAGGATCCACCAACTCTCCCTCAGAAGCATGAAGCTTCTTCCAGTTGGTGATCATGGGTGTGGACATGGGTCTGCAATCCTCCATCCGAAATCTCCTCAAAATATCTGCAGCATATTTTCCTTGCCCCAAGAAAACATGTCCATCCTCCTGCCAAATCTCCATCCCCAAATAGTAATGCATCAGCCCAAGATATGTCATCTCAAACTCTGAAGCAAGGTCTTTCTTGCATGCTACAATCAGGTGCTCCTCCCCTGTGATAAACAAGTCATCAACATATAGCAAAAGAATGAGTGGATCACTCCCAACCACAATGAAATATAGGTTGGGATCATCCTCACTCTTCCGAAACCCAATCGAAAGTAGATAAGAATCAATCCTCGAGTACCAAGCCCGAGGGGCTTGCTTCAGACCATACAAGGCTCTTCTAAGCCTGCAAACATGGGACTCTCTCTCATGTATCTCAAAGCCCTGCTGCTCCAGATAAACCACCTCCTGTAGAAGACCGTTGAGAAAAGCGGTCTTCACATCCATCTGATGAATCCTCCAACCCATATGTGCCACAATGGAGATCACTGCTCTGATCGAAGAAAATCTAGCAACTGGTACAAAGGTCTCATCATAATCAACTCCCTCTACCTGTGAGAACCCATGTGCCACAAACTAAGCTTTGTACTTCTCGATGCTGCCATCCGCAGCATACTTGATTTTATAGAGCCACTTGGAAGTCACAACTGACTTCCCCTCCGGTCTCAGAACAATCTCCCACACTCCATTCTTCATGATGGAATTGTACTCTTCCATCATGGCATCTCTCCAAACCTGATGTGGGGATGCCTCCTCATAAGTAGAAGGCTCGGACTCATGCAAGCTAGTCACCACTGCCATGTAACTGGAAAACCTCTCTGGTTCCCTGCTCTATCTGACCTCCCTCTTGGGTGGCCCCACAGACTCCTTAGCTTCCTTCACAAGCTCCTTAAGCCAACTTGGTTTTCTCTTCTTGGAAGTAGCTTCCTGTGGAAGACCCACCTCCTGTACCTCCTCATCTAATACCTGTCTCCCTGAAGAAGTACCTATGGCCTGAGATCCTATACCTGGTGAACCTGAACCTGTACCATAAGAGCTCGAATCACATGAAGGTGTCACCTGTGAACCTATGATCCATGAACCTGTCCCTGTACCAGAAGTCCCTGTAGACCGAGTACCTGAAACTGATGAACTTGTAACCTGTGACCTAGTCACCCTTGAAACCTGTGACTCTATGCCCTGACTCACAGAACTCTGAGATGCTGTAACCTGTGAAGTAGTACTCTGCTGTTGCTCCTCCTGTGACTCTAGAGACTTTCTAAAGGCCCGCTCCTCCTCAAAACTCACCTCCCTCCTCACCACAACTCTCCTCTATGCAGGAAGGTATATGCGGAAGGCTTTAGAAGTCTCATCATAGCCAACAAAGATGCCTTTCTCCCCAGTAGCCTCCAACTTTGTCCTCTTCTCAGAAGGGACATGAGAATATGTAAGGCATCCAAAAATACAGAAGCGGCCTATCTCAAGCTTCTTTCCGGTAAACATCTCCTCAAGAGTTTTGCACCCCAAGGCACGGTGCGGACTCCTATTCTGTACATAAATAGCTGTGCTACAGGCCTCTGCCCATAGAAAGAAATGAAGACTCTGATCATGCAGCATGGATCTAGCTGCTCCCACTATCGAACGGTTCTTCCTTTCCGCTACTCCATTCTGCTGTGGAGTGTACGGAACTATCAACTGTCTCTTTATCCCCTCCTGTCTACAAAACTCATAAAACTCCTTCGAGGTATACTCACCCCCATTGTCTGATTTGAGTACTCGAATAATCCTCCCTGTTTGGTTCTCCACAAGAGCTTTGAACTCTTGGAACCTCTTCAAGACTTATTCTGACTTCTTGCTCCTCAGGAAGTAGATCTAGGTCTTCCTGGAGTAGTCATCAATGAAACTAACATAGTACTCATAACCAGTCAAAGAGACAGATGACATGGGACCACACAGATTTGAATGTATCAAGTCAAGTACTCCCTCTAATCTGCTGTCACTGCTAGGAAAAGCAGTCTTGGTGTACTTTCCCAAGGCACACCCTTTGCACACACCACTCTGCTCTGTGCTGAAATCTGGAAAACCTGTAGTCATGTCTCTTAGCATCCTCAAAGCTACGTGATGAAGATGGGCCATCCTCCTGTGCCATAAATCACATATCTCACTGCTACTCTCAGTATGTGCCAGTGCATGATGTGGCTGGAAGAGAATCTTGTACAGTTTCCCGCATCTAACTCCAATCGCATATGAAGTAGATGGTCCCTCTGCTTTGGAAAAGATATACACTTTTCCATCTAGGACATATATGCCAAAGCCTCTATCCTCAATAGCGAAAACTGAAACAAGATTCTTCTTCAGCCTAGGGACATACAAACATCCCTCAGTAACATGGGCTGCATGGACTCCCTATCAAAACGGACTGTCCCACGTCCAACTGCTCTCACCACTGTATCATCACCCAACACTATCTCCAACTCCAAGCCTGTCTCTGAAATCTCAGTGAACATATCTCGTGCACCTATCATATGTCTCGAAGCTCCACTATCAATATACCATGTGGAGAGAGTAGTGGAAGCACTCAGTGAATGCCCAACGATCAAGGAATGCTCCATCTGGTCCTCAATTTCCCTACTGGTGATAGATGATGCTCTTTCTCTACAACTACCAGCAAAGAGAGAAAACTCTCTAACAAATCTAGCAACGTACTCATCAATCTCTATTGAAGCTGCTATCTATTGTTTCTTCTTCTTCTTGTTTGGGCATTGTCCAGCATAATGTCCAAGATTCTAACAAGCAAAGCATTTCACTTTGCTCATGTCCTTCTTCTCACCATCCTGCTGCTTGGTTCCACCTTTGGAACCCTTCTTGAACTTCTTCTTCTTGTTCCCCTTTGCTGCCAAAGCCACATTTTCCTCCTCTTCCTTGCTGTGAGATGCACTCCCATGTATATACCCTCTCCGGGTCTCCTCCTAAATGAAGTCGTCCCAAAGACGATCCCATGTAGGCATGTGCTCACAAGCAACCACTGACTCCACAAATACAGTCCATGGCTTTGTCACGCCATTCAAAGCTGTACGAACCAACTCAGCATCAACCACCTTTTCCCCCACCACTCCAAGCTCATCTTGAACTTGTGTAATCCTGGTAAGGTAAGAAACCATGTTCTCCCCCTTGTTCATCCGAATACCCTTCAGCTTCTCCCTTAACACCATTTTCCTGTTTTCGTTGGAACTCTGGTATAATTTATTTAAAGCTGTCCACATCAGATGAGCATGGGTTTTACCTGAGATGTGTGGAATCACATGATCTTTTATCGCATCAAGAAGGATTCTTTTTTCCTTTATGTCCTTCTTAGCAAATACAATCTTTGCAACAGCATCTGTAGGAACTGTCACTGGATTTGTAGTAGTGCTATCAACTATAACCCATAGTTCATTTTCTTGAAGTATGAGTACAATTCTAGCCTTCCAAGGACTAAAATTTTGTGCTCCATCCAACCTGTCTTCTACCCTCAAACCAGTGGCCATCATTGCAAATAAGTTCAAGAACCCGTTTCTTCACAAACTCTGTTTTCCCTTATTTCTCCAAGTCTGAAATTTCTTTTCTGAGTGTAATTTCCAGCCCTTTAACTATGCTCTGATACCATGTAAATTTTTAAACCCCAACCCGGTTTCAAGTTCAGATCACTGCATATGGTTTAATGCCCAACCCCAATATGCATGCACATTTAAAAATTAAAATTTTCACTGAAAACTTAGAAACACTTGAGATTCTTTTAACTTTATCAACTCAGAAAATTTCTAACAGCCAAATTTTCAAACACAAAAAATTAAATCAGCCACACATGAAATTTTTAGAGACTCAGATTTTTTACCAAAATGGTCCAGGAAAAACCCCTAAGGGAAAACCTATTCTTGAGAGAGAGATTTTTATTTTTCAGGCAAACTTTAAATAAAATTACAGCAGTACTTATCTTCACCAAATGCCTTGGTAAACGTGCCAGTCAATCCCTGAATGGCCTGCTGAAACGTCATAATTTATTCTTCTCGAACCACGTGCCAAAAAAACAGCCCAGCAAAAATTCTGCACTCAACTTGCCTCGAAAAATGTGTCGTACGGCCAGTTCTGTACGGACTGTACGTATTTTGTACAAAATGTATGGATTCTTTATGGCTGTATGGATATGTACGGATGTACGACCAGGAGAAAAAAAATTCAAATTTTTTTTTTCAAAATTCTGCAGAAATCACCTCGAAAAACGTGCTGAAAAAATATGCCATAAAAACTGCAAATTCTACCCTGGAAAACATCCCGTTTTCCTTGCTGAAATTGCTGAAATAAAAGAATGATTCTTCCTTGGTTTTTGTGCCTTTGAAATCTACAGAATTCTCCTTCTCTCTCCTTCTCTTTCTCTAGAAATGAAATCACTTCAAACCCTTGCACTCTTCTTCTTCTTGTGAAAGTGAACAATAGAATTCGTTTGCCTCTCCCCAAGCCCTTTTTGTTCATGGTAACTTCCTCTTTCAATCCAATGGTTTAGATTAGATTAGCTTGAGGGTTCACAATAAATGCTCATTAAATAAATAATAAATGACATTTAGTGCACCTCATGTCATTTAATAAAGTGAAGACCCTTCTAATTAATCACTCACTTGACTTTATCATTAAATATGAGCTTAGGATAAACCATGACTTAAATTTTAATAAAGTGACTTTAAAAATATAAAGTACTTATCACTTTATTAATTTAAATGACTAGGGGTCACATTTTAAAGTGTTCTTGTCCACCCCAAGGCAACACAAGGTGAACAACACTTCCTTGGTAACTTTTCAACAGTGTCGACAAGCTGTCAAATCCATTGGTCTCCTGGCATGCCATTACCTCTAGTGGTCCCTCTCCACCTTGTTTTCATGGACCAGTGAATTCATTATGCATCGGTTTTGTAAACTAGGGTTTTGCTCAGTTTCCTTCAATGCAACTCTCGCATTGATGGGTGAATTCTGCAAAACCCTCCACCGTGCCAGTCTTGGTAGTGTTTCCATATTGACATTGGACATACACACATGTCAGATCCAACAGCATCCAATATTTCTACTTCGTTTGGTTTTTCGCTCCCAGACCGAGAGTGACCAAATGTCCCTGAACGACATTTTCATGTGACTTTCAACGTGACATAGCTCGATAACAAGAGGTCAGATAGATGATTCATCAAATCCGTTGGTCTCCTTGCATGCCATTACCTCTATTGGGCCCTCTCCACCATGTTTTCATGGACCAATGAGTTCAGTGTGCATCAGTTTTGTACACTAGGGTTTTGCTCAGTTTCCTTCAATGAAACTCTCGCATTGGTGGGTCAACATCTCTACAAAACCCTCCACCATTCCAGTCTTGGTAGTATTTCCATATCAACATTTTCCATACATACTTGTTGGAGCCAACGACATGCAATCTTGCTGCTCTATTTGGTTTTTCGCTCCCGAACTGAGAGTGACCAAGTGTCCCTGAATGGAATTTTCATGTGACTTTCAACTCGACATAACATGGCAACCGGAGGTCGTATCTATGAGCCGTTGAATCTGTTGGTCTCCTGGCATGCCATTACCTCTATTGGGACCTCTCCACAACATTTGCATGCCCCAATGAGTTCATTGTGCATCGATTTTGTAAACTATGATTTTTACTAGTTTCCTTCAATGCAACTCTTGCATTGGTGGGCCAACTCTACAAAACCCTCCACCATGCTAGTCTTGGTAGTGTTTCCATTTCAACATTGGCCATACACACTTGTCAGATCCAACAACATGCAATATTGTTGCTCCGTTTGTTTTTTCACTCATGGACCGAGAGTGGCCAAGTGTCCCTGAGCGACATTTTCATGTGACTTTCAACTCAACAACCAGAGGTCAGATCGATGAGCTTTCGACTCTGTTGGTCTCCTAGCATGTGATTACCTCTAGTGGGACCTCTCCATCGCATTGCCCAATGAGTTCATTGTGCATCGGTTTTGTAAAATAGGGTTTTTCTTAGTTTCCTTCGATGTTGTCCAAATATTGTGTACTTGCATATTTGAATTTAAAACTATATTATCTTCATGATCGGGTATATTTTATCATTGGTTATGAATCTAATTTGGAAAAAATTTGGGTTGAATTTGTTAAGTGATTTAACACATATCTTGAAAATAATTTTTTTAACATATATCTTGAAAATAATTTTTTTAACATATATCTTGAAAATAAAAGAGTAGATTTATTGATGTTGTAATTTGTTGTAATAAGATATTATGGATATGTTATATGCTTGGAAAGAGTGCCCTAAGGGATGTATCTTCATGGCGTTAACGTACACTTGACTAGGGTTTATTTTGTTGGGTTTCCTTGTGATATTAGGATGAAGATGAGTGAAATATTGGAACATAGTGATCACCTTCACACACATGTTGAGGAGAAGCAAATGAGCATAGTAACCACCTTGGCGCACATATTGAGGATAATCATTGGAGCATGGTAACCACCTCTGACACATATGTCGAGGAGCATTGTTAACAATAAGATGTTGTACACAACTAGAGGAGGAATGCATTACATGAGGAAACTTGGATATGCATGAGAACACTAGGGTTTATATATGTAAGTAAACCTTGGAGAAGGAGATATAATACTAGAGGAATTGATGGTTGTCTTGCAGATTCCATAGCTCTTGTTGTGAAGTCAAAGGAGGTAGAATTACGGTTCCAACCCTATAGAAGATACAAAGAAAAGAGATAACATCTTTGGTTATATTTCAGTCATGTTCTTGTGTGATACATGGAGGTTAGGGAAAGACCATGGAAAACTTAACTTGATAAGTCTCGAGCTTCTTTTGATTCCCTGCTTAGAAGAATATTTTTTTAAGTTTAGTTGATTTTCCATGGAGGTCTTGGTGCTTGTGTTGATGCAATAATCAAAGACCTAGGGTTTGAGGAATCATCCTAGGATAGACATGTTGACGTCGAAAATGGTGCTAGACTTCTCTGAAAGGCCATCTGCTTCTATGATGAAAGATGATCAGGGTTTATAAACCCTAACAAGGAAAAAAATTATAGTGTGGATACCTTAATGAAAACAATAATAGTTTGGGGCTATCGTCGCTTATGTTTTCCAAATATATATACATACATATCATATATATACATATATATAAGAACTATTTCAATTGTCCAAATATTGTGTACTTGGAGATTTGAATTTTAGCTTATATTATCTTTATGATTGGGTAGATTCTAGCATTAGTTACGCATGCTAATTTGAGATAATTTTGGGTTGAATTTGTTACGTAAACTTTAATGGTGTTTATTTTGTTAGCTATCCTAAGGGAAAACCTTTGGATAGGTCATCATGCACTTGTGTATGTAGGCCATCAAGATGATGACTAAGGAAAATCCTTTGAAATAAAAGGAACTTAGACCATATATCTCACATGTGCTTTTTCTTTTGTGATATTTTAGTTTCTCTTATGTAGAACCACTTAGACCATATACCTAAGCTACAAGAGAAAATAGCAAAAAAACTAGGGTTTCACGAATTAAAAACTATAAACCTAAAAACTAGGGTTTATAAATTTACACATATAACTACAAACTAGGGCTTTATAAAGTATAAATTCACATACATAGAGATCAAGTGCTATGTTAGTCTTACTTATGTAGAAAGCTAGGGTTTTTTGAACTAGAAACCACAAACTTAAAATCTAGGGTTCACATATTTAGACGTAGAACTACAAACTAGGGTTTATGAACTCATTAGATTTATATCATTAGATTTGTTAGTCTCACTTAACTAGAAACTAGTAGAACCATATACCTAGAATATATTTACCTTCACTACAACATAGCTAGGGTTTCATAAACTACATTGGATGTAATTTTCCTTACAATTATGCATCTGGTTGAAGCACGTTAGTGGTGTTCGACATGCATTGACATAGACCCTAATCAATCCACTTTTCATGAATATAAGACTATCAAACTAAGAATGATTTCCAGCCAAGTCAAAATGATTATGACAGTCCAAAACACTAAAGTTTCCATCTTGCCAAAATGAGTGTACAATCCCAAATGCAAGTACTAATGATAAACAAGAGTTGAAATGGCACTTTGAATTAGTAAAAGGTCCTGTCAAAACAAAAGTATTTCTAGCCAAGCATTTAGCATTATGACAGTCCTATATTTCACTTTATAGCTTGTCAAGACAAATGTACAATCTTTTAAGTAAGCATCAGTGATAAACAATTTTATAAGTGCCAAGTTTACAAGCCAATGGAACTCTTAAACCAAATCAAATTTCTAGTCAATTAAAATGTCTTATGACAGTCCAAGCTGTAATTTCCAGTCAAGTAAGAATGATAACAAGTATATTCACTTGGATTTTGATGACACAATGACTTGCAAGCAATTCAAGGCCTTTTCTTATATTTTTCCAAGTTCTGGATGTTTTTATAGCATTGTCAAATTTGCTTAAGTATGGTTGGGAATTATTGTTTAGATACAGTCCCTTTAGGGTGTCTTTGTGCCACTTTAAATTGGGTTATGGACAAATTTGAGGTGAGGCTTTAGTGAGTGGGTAATATAGGAAGGCAAGGAAGTGACCTTAGGCTATGATAGGTGGGTAAGAAGGCTATTAGGGCTGCCCTAAATAGGATATTACATTCAAGAAGTTAGGGTAGCTTAGGATGAGTTAGTGGTGTTCTAGGGCTGTCCAAAATGGATATTATAGTCAGAGATATTATAGAGCGCTTACTCCCATAATTTTTTATTGTATGAGTTGTGGAAGATGAGCTATGTTTTACTTATTTCACTATGGTTTATAAAAGGAGTGCTCATGAAGATCTAACCCTATCTTATGTAAAGTAATCCATTCTTAAGCTTTGAAGTATTTCAATTGATTAGTCTATAAAGAATATGTGACATATGAATACAATCCTAGGCATGCTAATATACAAACAAAAAGGTACTTTATAAGAGTCCACAAGAGATTGTTAGGTAGGGTTGTTGTTAGGGTTTCCCTCCTAGGTTTACGGTTTCATCATTGATTCTAAACCCTAGGCTATGCATGCTAACCCCAAAACACCGTTTGGTTCAGGGTTTCCTCATTGATTATAAATCCTAGGTTATGCATGCTAACCTTTAAACTTCAGTTTTTGTTAGGGTTTCCTCAGTGATTCCAAACCCTAGGTTATGAATGCTAACCCTTAAATCATTAAAATTGCAAAAAGTACAATAGATTGTTAAAATTGCAAGTGCTCAACAATATCATAACAAATATGTATGTATTCAATGAGAGTAAGCAATGTCAACATCATCTTCAAATGATATGAATTGCCAAATTTATCAAAATCAATGTTTGCCAAGTAGATGTAACAAATGCAAGCCAACAACAGTCATGTTCAATATGATTCTCAGCTCCTCAACACTATGAAATTTCCAGTCAATCAAATGGTAAGAGAAGATCATTCCAATATCAATTTATAGCTTGAAAAATGAGACAATAATTACTATGTAAATAGCAAAGGCAAACAAGTTCTTCTATTACAATTTGGACAATGAATAAGACTGTAGGTGTTAGTATAATGCAGGGTTTTTTTGGAGAATCTGCAGTAGTCATTTTGTAAGTTGACGTTTTGATTACAAATTTGGAATTGAAACGTCGACTTAAAAAATGACTACTGCGGATTCTCCAGAAAAATCCTACATTAATCTACCTCACCGCAGAAACTTACAAACTGAAGGTGTTAGTATGTTGGTTCAATATGAGTTAGGCTTCGTCAACAATAAGTATTGCAAGCGCATCAACTGTAAACCACTACTACATTCGAAATAATGTATGCAAATATGTAATAAAAGGAAAAGTAATATAAAAAAGTTCAAAATGATATATTAATATACACAAATTTCCAATCATATATAGTACTAGTCAAAAATGGAACATCATTCCCAATGTCTATACAATGGCAACTCGTGTCGTATACAAAATATGGAAACTCGTTCCCTATACAAAATATGGCAGCTCTTGCCCTATACAAAATATGGCAACTTGTGCCAAAATGCCACATCATGACTAGTGTACATAGGAGGGTCTCTCAATCCTCATTCCCAACCTCAAAGCTCCCAAGTGCACCTCCAAAATTGATCTTCATCTTCTTCGAGCTAGAGGAATCTTAGTTCTTCCGGCTGCTTCGACCACCTCCCCTTGGGCTCTGAAACGACAACAATCAAATGTCAACTCCTACAGGAAATTATACAAGTATAAAACACAATTTAAAAATAAAAATTATGTTTTCAAATCTTAAATAGCTCACCTCAAATGAGACTGTAAGTGGTGAGCGGGCTACCCTCATCTGTGATCCAAGTCTCTCGACAATGCCACCCTACAACATTTAAACAGTAAGATAACTCATACAATTTACTTCCTATGTTAATTTTCATTAATATTGCACGATATTTTCATAAACTAATAAATCTCGCCGTGAACACAATAGGCTAGTCCCGGGGGCTGGCAGGTGGAGCGATCGGTTGGTCCTCAGGGGTGGCAGGTGGAGCGATGGGCTGGACAACCTGCTCTGATGCTATGATGGATGGCATAGCACAGGATGTAGCCACATTGAAGTTGGCTACAAACTAGGGGGCACAGTGGGAGAGGGTGTGGATTAGAGTGGGCGAAGTGGTGATGTGTGACAATAAACCCCAACTGGTTGTAGAATGGAACATGCCACCCAAGAAGAGGAAACGAGGGTGGTGGGGGAATATGGGGGACAGGGATGAGGTCTGATATGGGGTGGAGGGATGGGTGAATGTGGATGGATGGTGTATCATGGTGGGAGGGGGGAGTGTGGTAACATGGGAAATTGTAAGGGAGGGGGTGGATGGGTGGGGCGGGGGGGGGTGAGAGAAGGATGTGACGAAGAAGGGGGGGGGGGGTGGGAGGGAGGGGGGGGGAGGGGGGGGAGGGGGGGGGGGGGGGGGGGGGGGGGCGGGGAAGGGGGGGGGGGGGGGGGGGGGGGGGCGGGGAAGGGGGGGGGGGGGGGGGGGGGGGGGCGGGGAAGGGGGGGGGGGGGGGGGGGGGGGGGAGTGAGTGAAGGTTGTGACAAAGAAGGGGGATCTGGATGGAATTGTGGTGGGGGATGGGTGGGGTGAGGGGGAGTGAGCGAAGGTTGTGACGAAGAAGGGGGAGGTGGATGGAAGTGTGGTGGTGGATGGGAGGAAAGGGATGGATGGAATGGGGTGGGGATGGATGCATGGAAAGGGACATGTATGCCAGGGGATACACCTAGCATATATGGTGGGAAAAAGGCAATCGATGGAGAGATAGTGACATCGACATACCTATTTCCTCGAACCTACATACATATTCATGGCCTCGTATATTAGTACATAAAAAATATAACTATACAAATATAAGCCATCAAAACTGAAATTAAATGTATACTTTATTACAAGATACCTGCTCATGAGGGGATTTGTTTATCCTCGACGAGGATGGCTGGTCACTCACTCCTGCGGACACATGTTCATTTGCACAAAAATATTTAGATTCAATTACTAAATATTAACTACATTGGATGAAAATATTAACTACTAACATTAAATTTAATTACTAAAAGAAACATACCTGTGTGTATTGTGCCACGATGTCCTCTGCAGCTTCCATGGCTCCATCTAGGTTGAAGGAACCAACATCATCCCACCCAGGTGTTAGAGACTCAGCACTAGATAGTTGTGCATTAAATCAAAGCAAGTCATCAACATATGATTCTAAGTTAAATTTATTAGAAATTATGAGATAGCATAACGTATAATCAATACTTGAACATTAAATAAAACAATAAGTAACCCGATGTAGGTAGCTCTCTGTGGCATGCTCCTGCATGGGAACATGGCATGGATTCCCACAATGAGAACAACGATGTGGCACTAGTCCCATCGAGCTGGATGG
Source organism: Pseudotsuga menziesii (assembly GCA_001517045.1). Taxonomy (NCBI): domain Eukaryota; kingdom Viridiplantae; phylum Streptophyta; class Pinopsida; order Pinales; family Pinaceae; genus Pseudotsuga; species Pseudotsuga menziesii. Next base: position 604,640 of record LPNX010710428.1, read on the forward strand.
ATCATCATGGCTACCACATGTAGTTGATCTCCCTTTCCCACCACCAATAGACCGTGCATAAGTGTGTCTCTCAGGGTGGTCCTGCTCGCTCTAGAAGGACATAGACACAAATGTGGTATGCCTAAGAAGGTGTCGTGTGGTGCGTCTAATAGACTCAAGGATATCATATATCCCGCTACCTAACCCAGGGGGTTGAGGAAGAGGGTTTGGCTCTCCCCTAGGTGCAGAAGGTCCTCTAAGTGGGTTATGATGGGCGTGAGGTCAATCTTGGGCTGATCTAAAACTAACGCCTTGGAACTTGGTGATGTCAAATTAGTTCACATGGAACCCTAACACAAACTCAACCCACAGTTTCCTGAGAAAATATTGTGGGACCTCGCCATTGTTGCATGGAGGCTTGTCAAAATCCATGAACCATCTCTTCATCCAGTTTTCTCTCCATGGATGGTAATTACACCAATCCATGCAAACTCGCCTCTTCCTCACATATGGAGGTTTTCCTGTTCTTGGATCTGTAAATTTTCACCAAAGATGGGATTTTGTGATATTTAGGTTTTTTATATCCTCTTTGGACATACCAGTACCATATAGCTCTCTCATTCAAGCCCTATATTCGCTCAAATTAGTTATCTCACTGTGGGCAATGTTTATTGACTCTATTATGTTTTGTAGAGATGTGGCAATGGAAACTCCAGAGGGTTCCCTGGTGTTCTTCAGTTCATCACTCAAAATTCTTAATTGGTTTAAATCCTTGTGTAATTCATCTTTGGGGTTTTCTTCATTTAATTCAGGGTTTGGGTCCTCTGATTGGTTTGTTTCACTCCTTACTTGTGATGGTTCATTGTTATTTGTCATTATGTTTAAGTAATTTGTACATGCAATATCAAATTTTTCCCATTTCAATTCATTTTCAATTTTTTTTAATTTTGTATTTTATTTGAAAAACAATAAAAAGCATCAAAATAAACTAAAAAAATGACATTCCTACTCCATCTACCTTACTCCAACGTCATGGGTGTCATTTTAGCCTGGTTGCACATTTTCGTTGGGCTCCTTGGGGGTTGTTTTTTCCTCCTTGGGGGTCGTTTTCGCCTCCTTGCGCGCTCATGGGTGGGTTGTGAACAAAACAAATTGTTCACTATATTGTTCTTTTAAACACAGGGACACGTGCGTATCCCTGTGTGTGATCTCACAAACATGCATCCATGTCCACATACACATGCATGCACTTATACACGAGCGTGTCATTAGGGGTGTGTGTGCGCCCCTATTGTCCACACTGGCAATCCGACCTGGAGTTTCACTACTGCTGAAGTAGGAGCGCGTGCGCGCATACAAGCACATGTGCACGTTCTTTTTTTTTTCTGCTCGTGCACTCCCATTACATGATATTTTGGTAGCAGGTTCCTGCGGGCACCCTACATCCCTGGAGTTTCAACTTTGAAGATAATGGATCTTCCCTCTCATCTTCAGAAGTTTGATGTGTCAACTGTAGTGCACAAATTAATATATGCAGCATTTCAATCACCTCATGGAGTGGATTGGATTGTCTCTAATACAGTGGACGAATTAGAGATTTGAACGATTGCAGAATTGTAATTGAGAAATTCATTTTGGTCCATTGGTCCTCTACTTCCTTTGACCTTCTTGAATGAAAAAGGTTCGAAATACAAGACAATAGAAACCAACATGTGGCAGGAGTCATACTGTAGCAGATGGCTTGACTCCCAGCCCAAAAGATCAGTCATCTATATTTCTTTCGGCAACAATGGTCATGTTTCTAAAGCCCAAATAGAAGAAATTTCCATGGGATTATTAGAAAGCAAGCAACCCTTCATTTGGGTGCTTCATCCTGATATTGTTGCCTCTGGAGTTGAAGACATACTGCCTCAAAAATTTGTGAAGGAAACCAAAGATCAGGGTTTGTGAAGGAAACCAAATATCAGGGAATACCCATGTTGGTGTTTCCTTTATTAACATATCGAAACTTAAATAGAAGATTGATTGTAGAATAATGGGGAGTGGCCATGGGATTGGGTGGGAGTTGCAAGTTCTTCCAAAAAAATAGAGTGATGGTGGGGAGAGAAGAGATTGCAATGACGCTCGAGAAACTCATGGATGTAGAAGAAGGGGATATATTAAGATTGAAGATTGAGTCTATGAAAGAGGTTTTAAAGGAGGCTGTGATGCTCAACGGAGGCTCATCAAATAAAAATTTAGATTTATTTGTTGAAGCCTCAAGGGCCAAAAAACAATCGACCTAAGTTCCACAATATGGAATAAATATTTGCAAGGACTATGATAAGTATCTGATTTTCATAGTTTTATTAGTTCCAGATTAGATCAATCTGTATTAGATCACATATTTACAACTAATAATGTTGAAGAATTCTAGAATTCTCAACGAAGGGAATACTGCCATGGGATCTTCCTCCTTTACATGCCTTGTTTTGGGGTGGATTTTATCTGCTACATGGTCATTTTTAAAAGGATATTCAATAAGCTATTGACCAAGTTGGAGTTTAAGGCTAACTAAAATTTCGGCAAAACGAACTAAAATTTAGCGGAGGGGGTGAGAAATTTCAAGCTCCAAATTTTAAGGGTGATTAACTTAATGGAATCATGAAACCCTAAAACTAGAATAGAGGAAATTCATTCAAACTTAATCATAAACATTTAATTGCTTCATTGAGGATGACACTATCATTTTGGACTTTAAATAGAGGATGTTTTTCCAAAATAACTTGATTTTAATTTTGGTATGTGCATGGAGTTTATAGATGGTAATGTCTCTGTAATGGAAGCATTGGCATAGAGTTTGAAATTATTTTTGTTGTTATAATTCATTTTCTAGCTTAAGCAATCATGAGGTTAGAAGTAAGTGAAACTATTGGAATCCTACATAGATTGAAAATACTAATACTAAATTATAGGCCCATTTTCTAATTGGAATGATTAAGAGGTTGGAATCCAAATAAGAAATGTGAGGAGATCTGCCTTCCCGAGTTTTTTTTATTGGAAAATGACCATCTCATTGACAAGAAAGGTGATAAATATTTGGTATTTGTACTAGTTTTAGAAGTTCTCATGAACCATGAAAGTATTTAACAAGCAATGAAAATGATAAAACATTTCATAAATGGATCTAAAGATGAAATGGTTTTTTTATTCTTAAAAAACATGTTTGATGATCCTTACAAAGAGCTAAAGCAACATATGATAAATTGTAAATTCTGAAGTAGATGTTTCATACATATTATTAGGGGTAGAAATAGTAAGGAGTATAAAAAAATGCCATGAAAAATAATGTGATTTACAATAGATAATGAAATTAGGGGTTTATTGTTATAGCTCAAAATGACACATCTCTGCCTGTGACCACTTTCCCATGATTCCATCGCATGTCGACATTTCCATGACGACACTTCATGAAAGTCACTGAATGTCACTAAAAAAACACCTACCTTGGAGGACCCATATCATTATTTTTGTAACTCCGTTTGACCTCATCTCTACATCGTTGGAAAGGAATTTCAGTTAGCTAAAACTTTCCAGAAGACACTAAAGTCTGAAATTCCCATAAATACCCTTAAAATGCGTTTTTTGTGTATTCACGACTTTCCTTAAGGCATACTCGCGAATCATTCGCGAGTCTCAGGTTTAGCAAGTCGCGAATGGATGTATTCGCGAGTTTCTCTTGTGGAAACTCGTGGATCATTCATGGGTTGTCCTCCTCCATAGTCATGAATAGGTCTCTTAACATTTAAACATAAAAACATGCCTTTTTGGATTAGTTTGGGTAGTTATGAAACTAATTTCTTCAGTTGTAACCACTTTGTCTTCGCCCCTAACTCTTCCTTTACCATATAAATAGAGGTAGGGAGGTTCATGAGAGGGGGACTGGAATTTCTGCATTGTTATGCTAGAGGAATCGGGACTCTCTTTGCCCACACCTTTTCCCTAGAAGAATTCTCCTTGTGTTGCAGATCTTGGAGGCTGAGTTCCTTGGAGAAGAGAAGCAGCAGAACCAGATCAAGGTTTTGTGAGGTGCCAAACTTGAAGAGAAGGTATACTTGTACTTGTTTTCAAGATTAATAAAGATGTGATGTCCTTCTTCTTCCCAAATCATTGTTCAATGTGTGATTGAATCTCCGTTTATGATCATATAATGATGTTAATCAAATCATTAGTTCATATTTGTTTGATTATCATTGTCTTATATGTGGTCATAATGGTTTGAGGAAGGTATAATTCATTTTTCAGGTCTCTTGGAGCGAGAGGAGCAAGAAGAAGATTGAAGAGAAAGCTTGGACTAGCCTTCAGTTATTCAAGTGTGGACCTTTCTCATCTCTGATCTTGTTTATATATGCTTGCTGAACATTGTGCATCTCTCTTTCAACCCCAGTATTTTGATGGCCTCTTAAACCCTGGCCATAGGATACTTTCCTTTACAACATAACTGGCGACTCCGCTGGGGAGAGCCTTGTCTGTTTGGAGTTTCTCTTGATTTCTTTTAGCCTTTTGCATTGTTGCAGGTCCTTCTTTCCAGTTAGGAACACTTTATAAATCTGATAGCACACCTCCCCTGCCTCCTTAAGGCAGTTTTTGACCTTTTTGGGGAGTTTTTTCACCCATACCCGTGTGCCCCTAAAACAGTGCTTTTTCCTCATTGTTGTTCTTTCTACTATTGTGGGCTATTTGGTAGGTCTTTTGGTGTCCTCTGCAGGTGCATGGATCCAGGGAGTTAGTGTCATCCCTTTTGGTTGTTCTTTATTTATGTGGTAAGCCCTTTTGTAGCATTAGGGTTTTCTCTTTGCTCTTTCCCCCACCTCCTTTGGCTTGGTATGATTTTTGGCTTATGTTTTTGGTCAGCCTCTGTTAGTGACCTTGGTTTGATTTCAGAAGCTGGTTGGTGTTGGTTTCCTTCTTCTTTTGTTGGTTAACTTCACCATGCCAAAGTAGTTGACTTGTCTCTTATGCAAGCCTTCCTTCTAAGTAGGGTTTATACTGACTTTAGGGCATTTCTATAGTTTGTTTGGTGGTTGTATAGCAAAGTCCCTTTTGCTTTGTTCTTTTTATCTGCATACTTTTGTTTGTAGGTGTGTTTCTTTGCATTTATAAAAGAAAATTAAAAAGAACCTATACTTGTTTTTGCTGCTTGCCCCCCCCACCTCCTTCTTTGGCTTGACCTTGTTGGACAAGGTATTGAGCAGCCTTTGTTTGTAGGTTTAGATTGATACTTGGGACTTCTTGACCTTTGTTTATGTCAGTCTTTTTGCTCAGTCTCTTCATTCCAAAATTGTTGGCTTGTTTACCTTTGTAAGCCTTCTTTTCAAGAGAGGTTGATATCTAACTTTAGGGAAACCTAGGGTTTATTTGTGGGGTGTAGAGTAGTTGTCTATTTGCTTTTCTTTCAGTACTTGCTTGCATTAGTTGATAGGCTGATTTTTCTTTTGCATTTATAAAAGAAAAAGATAAAAACATATGTTTGCTTTATATGCATGTAGATTAGGTTTTTAGTCTAGATTGCATGGCATATCATTGTTTTTGAAAAAATATAAAAATAATTTGTTCTTTTGTGGCTTTCAAGTTTCTATTTGAAAAAGAAAAATAAAGAGAATAGTTTGTGCTTTTTGCAGTTCATTTCTCTTTGCTTAGTCATTTTGTTTCAACTTTTGAGTCAAAACACCACATAAGTTTCATGCCATTTACCCTCTGACTAAAAACAGCCCTTAAAATAAACGATATAATTTTAAAAATTATTAGCAAGTTTTATTTTATAGGGTCATACACCAACTAGCTCAGGCTAGACTTGTGGTTTAGGGAGTTTCAACTCTCCAAAAGTGTTAAAATTCCAGACGTAGTTGGCCAACCATTAGGTAAACCCTTTTCTGTGTTGATTGTATATGGGAAGCTCCTCTCAAATGGGAAATAAGCACGAGGCCGCGTGGAGGCTTGGACAGAGGAGATAACCCTTCGAATCCTTGTCAAAGCGTAACTCAGGACTTTTGCGCATCTGGGGATTTTGTCCTAGACAAAGTTTCGGGCTCAGCTACCCTGCCCATGCATACGAGTCCGGCTTGCGACTATCTCCCCAGACTGTCAATATAGTTAAGGTAGCCTTTAGTCTCTTTGACATCTAGGGTTCATACACAGGTACACCGAAAGGTTATTTCTGGTTGACCTTGGACGGACTTGGAAGGTAACCCCGGTAGAAAGTGTGGGAGGGCAGTGGGTGATTCCTCCGCTTGTGCCTAAGAACATCTACAGGGACGCCAAGTAACTGTCTATCAACTTTCTTCTGGAAAGTATATATTATACCTGTTTATCTGTTTGGCTTTAGGAATTTTTAGTGAGTGCTGTGTGGTTTGTCTGTACTTAGTGTGCCTTTAGGTGTGTGCTTTGTAATTTTGGTTTCCTATCAACCTCAAACTTTGTCTCCTTGTTTGAAACTATGGCTAACACCCCTTCGAACACCAACCAAGAGATCCCCATGCTGGGAACTCCTTGTACTATTCCTCTCATGGGGAATGTTCGTGTTCCCTTGATGGCCACCCTGAATCTTCCTGGATTCACCCTAGGGCTACCGGTGTGGTTGTTTTCCACTCCAACTGTCCTGAATGCTCCTGATGCTTCTCAAGCAAGCTCCTTATATCAATAACATCAAAACACTGCTTCCCCTTCACCTGTAGTTGATTCTCCTCCTCCTTTTACCTCATGCGTTGAAAGTACTGATACTAGTAACCGACAGTCTAAAAGGAGTAAAAGAAGAAGGAATAGGAAGAAGGCACATAAGCAAGGGGGCACCCGTTCAACCTCTGCAAGTAAAGTTGAACCTCATCACCCAGCCTCTGTAGTTCATGCTAGGGGAACCCATCCAACCTCTGCAGGCCATGTTGGATCTAAGCACTCAACCTATGCAAGTCAAGTTGATCTTCACCATCCAGCCTATGTTGATCATGCTGGTGGGATCCTTCCAACCTTTCCAGGTCATGTTGGATCCAATCACTCAGCCTCTGTTGTTCATGCTGAGGGCACCCGTTCAACCTCTGTTGTTCAAGTTGAACCTCCCCATCCAACCTCTGTTGTTCATGTTGGATCCATCCACCCAGTCTCTGTTGTTCATACTGGGGACACACACTCAACTGCTGAAAAGCATGTTAATCCTAAGCATTCAACCTCTGTTGTTCATGTTGGTGGTGCCCATCCAACCTCTGCAGGTCATGTTGGACCCAGTCTCTCAGCCTTTGATAGTCACACTGGGGGTAGTCTCTCAGCCTCTGTGGTTCATGCTGAAGACAATTCGTCAGCCACTGCGAGTCATGTTGACACTGTTGAAAAGTCTACCCATTCAAAACACAAGCCCAAGTTTCCTTGTAAGCTTTGTGAGGGAGACCACCTTACTTATAAATTCCCTTCTATTGCGGAGGTGCAAATTTTTTGGGTTCATGGTCATCCCATCTTTGAACATTTTGAAGTCTCTCAACAACCAACCTCTCTTAGTCAGGTTGGACCCAGTTTCCTGGCCTCTGTAGTTCATGCTGGGGGCAAACTCTCATCCTCTGCAGGTCATGTTTAGAGAAAAAAGTCATCCACTGCTAGTCATGTTGACACAGTTGAGAAAACTGGTCATTCGAAGTGCAAACTTAAGTTCCCTTGTATGCTATGCGAGGGAGATCATCTTACTCACAAATGCCCTGCTATCGCAGAGGTGCGAAGAGTGTGGTCCAAGACTCAATATTTTCCTTCTCCTGAACAACCTATAGTTTCTCAACAACCTACTCAGCCTTTGGTTGATCAAGTGGTCAAACCAATCTCATATTTGGTCGATCCCACTCTTCTTTCGAAGAGTGATCCTGATGTGATTGAACCAATGTCATCTTTGGTCAATCCCACTCTCCCTTCAGAGAGTGAATTTCACGAAGCAGTTGAATCGATCTCCGTATCGATCAATCCCACTCTTCCTTTGGAGAGTGAAGTGTCTACTAGTCACATTTTCTTCACTACCAGTTCAGAACTTACTGAACAAGGGGGCACTGAAATTGCTTCGGATCAACCCCCACCAAGCCCTCGGATTACTTCCTTTGATTGGGATAGCCTAGTTGAGCCGTGCCTTCCTTCTGATGCACCTTTCCAGATAAAGGTCAAAGTTGAACCTTATACGATTGCTCGTTGTATTGTTGATGAAGGAGCCTCAGTTAGTATTTTATCTGCTCGTGCTTGGCGAGGCATGGGATCTCCCAGCCTTGTGTCGACTGCCATTCAATTATTGGCGTTTGATAGAAGAACTTGTATAGCCTTGGGAATTCTTGCTCAAACACCTGTTTCTTTGGGTGGGAAGACCGTCTTAGTTGACTTCATGGTGATAGAAGACCCCTTGGACTTTAATATGCTCCTTGGACGTGATTATGTCTATGCCATGCAAGCTGTGGTGTCAACATTCTTTCGTGTGATGTACTTTAATCATGGAGAAGAAATTTTCACTATCAATCAGTTGGATTTTCTTGATCCTTCTCCTAACCCAACTAGAGACCAGGTCTTTCCTTTATTGGTTCCCAGTGTTTCTGTAGACACTACCCCACCACAGGTGAACTATGTGGCCTCATGTCCTTTCTGTTCAATTGCTTCTAAGAAGAAGCCTCTGTTTTCATGCTTACCTTCTCGGGACTTGGTCCCAGCAGTTGACCAGGTGAGTCATCCTATACAAACCGTGGGGCCTAATCTCCACTCTATCAATCGATTTGAAAGTTTAGACATGTGTCCTATCTCGGATGATCTCCTTCCTTCGGATGAAGTCTTCCTAGAGTCTTTGATACAGTCTGACCTTCTTTTGGATGTTGGTTCAGTTGTGACTAAGTCTAACCCTGATTTTCCTAGTAGGCCTGACCTTTCTTCTTGTGTTGGTCTTGTTGAGTCTTTTCACTCTTCCTTCGAAAAGCAAGTCAGTGATCCTGATGAGTTTGATTTTTCTTATGAATTTTTCAACTCCCGTGATACTGAGTTTGTTCCTGCAGACTCTATCTCCCTTGTTGATGTTTGTTTTCCTTCTGAGGTCGATATTACTGATTATAAACCCTCAAGCCTTGGTTCTATAGAATCTTCTTCAGTTGATTCTGCCTTGACTTTTTCTTTTGTAGAAGATAGCAAAGTCACATGTGTTTCTGCCAAATTGACCCGCATCAGATTGTTTCTTCTGAATATGATTATGATGTTGTTGTTTCTTGGAGACAGGATTTGTAGTTGGATTCACAACTGTTTATTGGCCTCACCTTGTTGTTCAAGCTATAATTGCATTTGCATGTGCCCTGCCAGTGCTTTTGAGCCTGATGCTGGCTTCCACGCTTTTAGCTCGTTGTATAAGCCCTCATCTTTGCTCTCATCATCGCTAATCCTTGTATCATTTTGCCTTTGCAACTTGACACCCTTTACCTTGAGGAGACGTTCCCCGAGTGTCCTTATCTTGCTCACTTTCCTTGCATTATGCATAGGTTTGTTCCTTGCACTTGGAACTAGTTTCGCCTATCTATGACACTCGTCTCCTCGCATTTAGAGCATTCTTTCTGCTCTCCTTCGAGCTCGTTAAAAATAGTAAGGAGGCTGTGAGTTGACTTTTCCAGACTCGTTAAAACTTCATGAGAAATATTTTGAGTTTCTTTAGGCCTAGGTCTGACTCCTCAAAATAGACTTGACTACTGAGTAAACTTGTCCGTTCAGGCTCGTTAAGAATATGTGAATGGGCATCCACATTGGTGGTAGGTTATCTCTTTCTCAGACCATGTGGAATAATACAAGAAAGGATCACTCTCTTTTCTTTTGAATTGAGAAGAGTATTCTCAGGCATAGGTTTATCACTTTTCCGGACCTGAGGGACTAAACTTACGGAAAAGGAACCCCCAGTATGAGCTTAGTTTTCTCTTTTTCGTGCTTTGGACCAAAACATAAAAAGATTCTGAGTGTACTTTGTGTCTTTGTCATGCTCGTTAAACCCTAAAGAACAAAGCATCGAGTTTATTGTTGTAAGCCCCATTTCTCGTAATCAAATGGATCTTTCCGAGTGATATTTCCTTCCTTCACACTTGTAAAACTCACGCTATATGCTGCTTTTGAAGAAGCGTTGGGTAGGTGGTAATTTAACCTTTTTCGGACCTTCCTGACTAAGTACAAAAAAGGTGCGCCTTTTCTTCTTCGGAAGTTAAGAGAGTTATTCTTTGGTATGTTTTATACTTTTTCAGCCTTAGGAGACTAAATTGTATGAAAAAGGACCCCCCTGGAGTCTTCTTTGGAGTTTTCAGACTCTCTAAACTATGAAAACACCGTCGAGCATGTACTAGTTCGGGCTCGTAAAATCCACGAATTAGTTCTTTATCAAGCATTCTTCTTTCTTTTCTTCGAGCTTTCCAAAAATGAAGATGGTCTTGAGTTTGCTTTCTTGGACTCGTTAAACCTTTACAAGAAAGAGGGGAAGGGAAGTTCATTCACATGTTTTTTACATCATGGTGGCAAGTCTTGTTTCCTTGAACAAAGCACCAGTTTTGAGTCTATCAAACAGTTGGGTCCTAGTATTTTGACCTTATCCTGATTCAGAGTTTTTCTTACTCCTCCAGTTGGTCTCTTTTCCAATTATATGGGGAATCTGTCAATGTCTCCTACATTGTAGATTTGTTTCGTTGGTCCTTTTTGTGTCAAAAGCTGCCTAAGTCACTTTTGTGTCGTGCTCACTGTTCAAGGATTAAACCTTTGTCAGCCATTCTGCAGCTGCCTTGACCTTTTTTGTCGGCCATTCCCTGGTATCAGTTCATTACAGCATATCTTCAGTGTTCCTTGTCGTGAAATTCAGTACCAATTCCAGATCCAATTAGTCTTTGACTTACCTCGTGTTGGATGATGAAGGATGCCTTAATGCCTTC
>LPNX010710428.1:622223-634549 GCA_001517045.1 Pseudotsuga menziesii
CCTCTTTTCATATAAAAAAATATAGTAACAATTAACTAATTAAAATATAATATATTGGATACATATAGTCTTTAAAATTAGTACTTAAAATCATAATAAAGATCTACATTCATACTTTTTAAAAACTAAGCACTATCAATCCTTGAAATTTCTCATTTTAATTGTTAATAGGCATTTTTAATTGGTAATAACCTTTGTCTAATTAAAATGAATTACTTTGAATTTGAAATTAAGAATGAGGAGGAATTACTTTATATTTGAAATTAAGAATTAACACAATATTTATCTTTCAGATTTAATTGTACATCTTTCAATTATTTATTAAAATTAATCTATAATATCACATTTATATTATTTAAATTTAATTGCACATCTTTCACTTATTTATCAAAATTAAGGAATCTTTGAGACTGCATCTCCATAGGGAAAATGCCTTTGACGTAAATATCACATTTATATTATTTAAATTAAATTTGTAGTTTATATTTAAAATATTACACATTGCTTTTTCCACTTCAATAAACTTTTACTCCATTTTCCATCGTCACAAAAGTACCCAACCCTCTTTTGGAACGAGTCTCACCTATGTGGGAAAGCTCTCACTTTGAAAATGCAGAAAAATATTTACAATATCTATTTGTTTTAAGGTCCAAAGGTCGAGATTTGTATGGAGTTTTCTGCATAGGCCGATTTGCTCTCATGGCGTCACCGTCTCTTCTGTTGGTGAAGATCCTTATCTCTGTGACAGCCTGAGTGCACGGGAACCTTGTCTACTTCTTCAAGGACTATGCCATCATTTTGTTGTCTTCAATCTTTTCTCACTTTACTTGCTCATCTGGTATGTCGTTGTGAGACAATAGCTTGCGTTCTTTAACCAAGGAGGGTAGTGTCTGCTCTACATCCTTTTTTTTATTCATCGGCCTTCTTATGAGCCTAATCATAATTTTTCCAAGCGATTATTACTTTAGTATTCAAGCCTTGAAATGATGTCTAGTGTTCACCTAAAAATAGCAGTGTCTGCTCTGCATCTTGTTCCGGGAGGTATTTTGTTTTGTCTTACTCTTGGTGGAGTTCTTCAACTGCTGCATTGTTTACTACTTCTTGATAGAGTTACTATAAGGTAGGATACTCCCGCCCCCTAAGACCTTGACCTTCATGCATCCCTTTACCAGCAATGCCTCCAAAAATACCAATGTTTCCATCCTTGGAAGTTCTTCTAACTGAGAGCACCAGCTCGCACATAACCATTAAAGCTTTGTTGCTTCAACCCTGCATGTCTTCAGCTTCACCTATCCCTCTGTCTATAACCATTTCAAAGATACCAATGTTTCCAGTAGCTTTGTGAGTTGGGCCAAACCCTATACACTCCTCATTTGTTGACATACATCTATCTGCAACTCATTCAAATATACAGGAAATTCATCAACCTGAAACTCTTCCAAACATATAGGTAACTGTAACGGTGCTTGCAAAATGTTCATGTGTTTTAATTGTAAAAGGATAGTTATATAATTCATTAAAGACATTCTGCTGATATTAGTAGCCATTAAACACACATTTACACAACAAATTTCAATAACTGAGAACTGAGCTCAAGACAGAGTGGGATCAATTTGAAATTGTAGGATTTTCAAATTCAATTTGGGCGCGGTGGGTGTTGGTCCCGAGGGTAATTGGACAGGACGCAAGGTGGAAAGGCTAACTTGTTGGCAATAGTACTCTCACCGGGAAGGAGGGAGGAGACAAGAAGAATGCTTGAGAAGTTTAATGGTGCAGGAAAGAAACGGAGGAGGGGTGATGGAGGGGAGAAGGAATGTGCAATCTAGATAAGCTCAATGGTAAATGAGACTGTCTATTATTGACCACCTCCTTATCTTATCTGCTACGCCTCCCTATGGTTGACCTCGACCATGCAAACGTAGCATGTGTTACATCTGTGCACCCTTAGAAATTGTTTCTATAAGAATATAAGCAACCCGATCCCATTCTAACTGTCACTCTAGCATAATTCTAGCTATTGCTCAAGCGTAACTTAACATAGAAAGAATGGAAACTACTTGTTACCACCTAAGTTGTACTTAGTGGTTTTTTATCAAGTGAGCCTGGTGAACCAGACAAATATTTTTTATTTGGACTTTAGAAGACCTTCGGAAGTACTTCTGGGAAGTCCTTGTTGTACTATATCACATGTTCATACCCCATGGGGGAATTGTAATAAATGTTCTAGGATGATAGTTTCTATAAAATACCAGGTCTCTTAGACTTTATTTGTCAATCCGATCAGCCCAGTGTGTTTTTTCCCTTGGTTATTATTGGTTGTTGAATAAACGACTGATAATTTCTGAGTTTTTCACTCAATACCTCCAAAGTTGGGGTGGTCGGCTTGGCTTATAGGCCTATTGAGGTTATTAGAGGTTATTAGAGTCTATGTGTCAATGTATAAACATGCTAGGCATCATGGTCAAGTCATATGAACATGTCTAAGTACCCCTAGGTTTTTATTTTTTTAATCTTTTAAAGTTTTTTAAATTTTAATTTTTCCACAAAAACTTAGGCTATTTTTTAATAGTCTAATTGGAAAAATTGGTTTTGTAATAAAAGTGGACCAAATAATCAGTTTCAGTCATGGGGGTGATCATTTTCAAGCTAAGAGCACCATGTAAACCATAGACCCACTATTTTCAAGTTTTGAGTGATTTTCCATCAATCAAGTTAGAAAACCCCCAAAAATCAATTATTGATTATTTTAATTAATAAATTGATGAATAATGGAGCAAATCCAAAATCCTAGATCAGTGGATTCTCAACTGACTTGATTGGTCTGTCTCCTTGGGATTTGCGCCCCCCTTGGGCTGGATCTCCTATTTTTTGTATAAATAAAGCTCAGATCACCTCTTCCAAGCTAGTTAGAAATGGGATTGAGGTGCTTTTGCTATTTTACTGTTGTTATTGTTTATTATTCTGGAATAAAGAAGCTTTAGAGTCAAGATCTATGGTGTAATGCTCTTCATGTGTGGATGGTGATTGTCAAATGCTTATGAGGTATAATCCATGTTATTTATATTTGCTTTTGCTGGTTAATTGTTGGCCTTGAAGGAGAGAGCTCCCTCCTGTTAGGGAAAGAGTTTATTCTATTTTGATTTATTCTCTTACTATTTTCTTGTTTCAGATCTTCTAGAGTTGCATGTATTTTAAGTTCAATTGCATGCTTTCCAATTATCTTTTCCAGCAGCACCTATGTTTTAAACATCTGTTTGTGCAAGGATTTCTAAGTTGCAGGTGATCTCTCTTGTAGAAGAGGTTGAGTTGGTTTGCATATTCCTCATCTTCAAGATCTTCTGGAGGACATAGTCCCTCAGTGTTCCACCAAAGAAAACTCCAAAACCCAACATTCCTAGGCTTTTAGCACTCTTTCTCTCTCTTTCTCCTTCAAAAAATCAATTTTCTTACCTGGTTACTGTGTTCGAAAGCTTTGTTATATTTTAGATCTGTCATATTAAAGTAAAAATTACATAGATCTACTATTTCAAAGTTCATATTCTAGATCTCATTTATGAAAAGTATCATTAAGCATTCTAGATCTAGCTTAGGGAAATCGTCCGTTTTGCATGGCAAGTTAAAGAGAATCCGTAAGTTACATGCTCTAGATTTCCTTTTCTGTTTTAAAAAGATTAAATCCAGAAATCAACGCATATTTCATTGGTTGCACAAACAACAATCCAAGATCCCAAGGAAAGCTTGCTTTCCTTGGTTCCTTTTTCACCTGTTTAGCTAGTTTAACTTAGTCTTTTTTAAGTTAAGGTAGGCTGACCCAAGGCACTCTTAAAGTGATTCTGGGAATATTTTATTCTAACATGATTGCTGGTTTTTAGCAGGTGTAACAAAAAAGAAGAGAATCTGCTGCTCAAAAGTGGCCTCGGGAGCGTTCAAATCCCCGAAGGGGTCTCCCCTTTGACTGAAATTTTAAAATTTTGGAAAGTTGTAAGATCTTGGTTTCATCCCGTATAAGGACGAAGAGGTTTCTGATATTTCAGTTTACTGATATTGTAACCAATAATAATAAAAGGAAATATTTTTTGAGTAGGCTCCTTCGAGCCCTCTCCCCATCCCCCCAGGGGGGGATCTGCGTCCGTTTCACTTTTTTTCATTTTTCCCTTTTTTCTGTTCTAGTTTAGTACTGACATGAAGGATTGTATACTTTGGTAATATTTTTCATTATTCCATTTTTTAAATTCAAAAGTAATCATACTACTTACCCCACGACTTCCCGATTGACCTGCAAGGGGAAAGAGATGCGTGGTAGGACTAATTAGAAAACCAGTGTTGTGTATCTCTGATTCCTTTTTTTATTTATTGTTTGATAATCATAATAAAATGAACCCCTCCTTGATTCCCCGATTGAATTCCACTTGTACTGAAAGAGATTCCTGGAGGGTTTTCTTTTTAATAAGAACACCTCTTCTAAAATTTACTAAAAATAATGAAGACTCTAGTGTGTATGATCTGTACTTGGTTGCGGTTCGTCCGATCAGTCAAGTTGCATCAAACGCACTTGAGTGACTAGATTAATTAGCCCTCACCTCCCAAATTGACAAACCATTAGGCGAAAATCCAACGCCTCGAATGAAATGTAAGTGGTGGAAAAATACCCAAAGGAGTGGGAACAACTGGAAAGAGACCTCAAGGCGTTGACCTCTGTCATACCCTGAAGGGTGCGTTATGAACAATAGTCTCCAAGACTCCATTCCAGCCCACAAACACCTTGCGGGTAGCTGTGAAAGTTCTCTTTTGGACATACTCCAAGTACCGCTTAGGTATATCTGGAGTCCCCTTTTTGCCTAATTTAATTCATTCACATTCCAAACTAATTTAAAATCTACCAAGAGACATTTGCAAAACATTCATTCAAGCACATGCAAGCACATTATTTTCTCTGTTGACTCCATTTAAGGCACTGGTGATTTTTTTATCATTTCTTTCAATCATTATATCTATATTGAGTGTCATTACTTTGCTTATATGCTTTAAATCTTTCATCTTGTTATCTTTTTCTTTCATTGGTTAACTTCAAAACTCCTAAACAACTTAATCATTATAACACCATCACACTAAGTAATTAGCCTTAGTAATTCAATAGGGTCTACCCCCTTGGCTTCATTAGGAGTTAGCCTAAACGGAGGAGTCAAGAACAAGGTGACAACCTTGACTCGAGACTTGTCCCCAAGAACACATCAAGTGGCTTGAAGATTTCTGCCACGTAACCCAGGTGTGTGAAAGGCGGCAACACTACTCTTTGGGAAAATTGTGTGCATGTAAATTTTATTATGCCAAAAGAAGAGAAGGCCAAATGGGTGCTTTAAAATGCAACACAATGGAGACTTGCAATGTTCTCCATTAATTAAGATTTAAATCATCCGTGCAAATTTACATATATTTACACTACTAAAATGAGTCGATAAGACTCGAAATGTCTACCTCGTGACATTCTCAAAAGATAAAACCCTCTACGCAATAATATCCAATAAAGAATATAAGAATATATTTTCATGATCAGAAGAATTTAATTGTGTGACCAAATCAAGCACAGAGAACTGGAGATGTAAAACATACTTCTCTGAACATGCCAAAGTCCTTCCTTAAAACATAATATAGGAGATGGAAAACATACTTCTCTGAACATGCCAAAGTCCTTCCTAAAAACAGAATATAGGAGATGGAAAACATACTTCTCTAAACATGCCAAAGTCCTTCCTTAAAATAGAATATATTAGAAGCATTAGATGCATGTGTTTTAATGTTTTATATGAATTTAAGGAATATCAGATGAATGCGTTTTGTTCTTTAAGAGAAATTATGGAAATGAATCTTGCATGACTTTTTTTTTGCATAAACCTTCATACTTTTCCTCTATAATGTGTGGCTAAATACCTGCAAGCAAATGCACATCAACGTTGTATTTCTTAAAAGACGGGATACAAGTTATGTAAATGCATGGACTATTAGTTGTAATAATGAAGAAGATTGAACCTAATAAGCAACTGTAATGAAGAAGATTGAACATGATAACTAGCTAAACCCATACCAAGATGCTTAGGAGAATACATGACCATCTCACTTTGCAGAACTAAACATGCGTTTCCTTTCAAAGGAACCATCACAATTTCTCCTTTTAATATGGATGGAATTCTGTTGAACAAATACTAGCCACTCATCCTTTTATAAATGTCACTTTTATTTACAGTAAGTAGCAAACAATCTTGCAGGCTCTCATCCAATTATATGAACCTTGCAACTACAATGGATGGAGAAAACTAAGTAAAAACAATGGAGTAAGGTATCTACCCAACCATTTGCACTAGGGCCCACCGGACGCCATGGAGTGATAGCTTACTCTATTACCTTTCCTTAAAACTGAAACAAACTGGATTTCTTCTCGGGTAAACACTTAGACTAAATAAGATAACGAGTATCTCCTCAATAGTGAACACAAAGGGAAATTAGGGAGAAAAGAAGAATTTAGACATCGAGTGACTGCATGCCCGAATAAAGAAAAAATTATGACTATGATTTATAATTTTTAACGAATATGAAAATGAAGAAATGAAGAACCAATTAATTTATGATGCTATGGAAAAATTGGATTTGTGAGTATAAATCTGAGAAGAACGTAGGGCAACTTAGGCATTCAAGAGTATTTATGTTCTTTTCCAGAGGACAATATACTAGTTTGGGAATCTGGGATTGTTCAAACCTCAAGGCCTCAGTATGGCTTTTAGACAATATGCCTATTCAAAATAATGTTAGTGTTGTTTTAAATATTGAAGAGACTAGTTGTTTTAAATATTGAAGAGGGCCAAATAGAAATCCATTTTGTTACTAAGGACTAAGGAAATTTAGACATTTTGTTACTGAGGAGAAAGGGAATTTAGACATGCCCAGTTAGTACAATCTGAAAAGATTACAAACGAACAATTTCTCGATAATTTCCCTAAACGACCTTATTTCCCCTTAACCACATTTCCAAGCTCAGAAAGCCTCATAGGTATGAGCAGAGGTTTGTAAATAATATTTTTGTAAGGTAGACAATGAAATTAAATATTCTTTTTTGCTTAGAATTTTGGGTTGTCCTATGATTTATTTATATCCCAGAATCCCCTTTTTGAACAGAGAAAATTTGACATTGAGGGAATTTAGACATGCCCACTTAGTACAATCTCAAAAACTATACTTCAATAAATTGAAAATTTGAAAGGGAAACTTGTAGTTCCTCCTCGTCCTTGTAAGGTAGATCAGTAATGAGGAAATGCTCCTTTCTAAATTCGCGAGTAATATTGACAAGTGTATATAAAAAATGGAGGATCGTGCGAGAGGGTCACACGTGATCAGCAACTGGACGAACGAGAGAAAAAATTCGGTGAATCTTGGTCTCACTGAAGGGTAACGGAGTAAGCTATCACTAAAGGGTGTCAGGTGGACCCCGATGCAAATAGTCGGGTAGATAGCTTACGCCAAAAACAATATATGCATGATAAGTCTAAAATGATTGCAATGTTTAATGACGAACTTCCCAACACAATGCCACGCTCCCATCATGCACTGGGTTCATAGCAACTGCACTGAATGATATTGATGCGCTTTCAGGCGTACATGTCCAATGTAGATGTGGTTTGTGAGAGGTATCAGGCTAAGAAAAATGAAAAATAAAATCCACAATAAAACGATATAGCATTAAAACTTAGAATAACATTAAAAATCATGTTTGCACAAAGTTCAAAACCGAGTTGATTTCAATATTTCTCTTTCTACTTGGAATAATAAAAATGAATTACATTATTAATACTTTACCCATAACCATTGTGCAAACAATCTTCATGTCCTTCATTAACATTGTTACTTTTGAGTCAAATGCCTTTCATGAACATTGTTACTTTTGAATCTTTTCTCGCCCTAAAATAAGATAATCTTCTTGCCCTCGATGAACATTGTTACTTCGCCCTAAAAAAAGATGTAATAATTAAAATTTACCTTTCAATTAAATTTTACCTTTCACTTGGTATTGAAATACTTAGTTCTTTGTTTGGCGTGTTTGAAGTTTTGTAAAATAAGATGCAGATAATTAAAATGTACCTTTCACCGGACATATTTTTTTTTGTTGTCGTATCAGGGATAATTATTTAGTTTTAGTTTTTAAAAAGGTATATGTTGACCAGATAGAGTTCCATCTCGTTCATCTTTGAAACTGTTATAGAAACTTCTATCATTTAATTGTTTAAATATGTTTTAGGTTGTATGTTTACGTTTTATATGTTTTTTAATTTTTAAATAATTAGTCACATTTAAAATATGTTTACAACATAAAGTTCCATCTCTTTCATCTTTGAAACTAAGCTATAAAAACTTTTATCATTTAATTGTTTAAATATGTTTTACGTTGTATGTTTAAGTTTTATATTTTTTCTAATTTTTAAATAATTAATCACATTTAAAATCAAAAGATTTCTCAAGTGTCATGACAATTTCTTCTCTCCCCACCAGCGCTCTACTGTTTTGGAAGAACCTGCAACTCCCACCCAATCCCATGGCCACTCCCCATTCTTCTACAATCAATCTTCTGTTTGAGCTTTCATCTGTCAATAAAGGAAACGCCAACATGGGTATTCCCAACCATAAGCTTTCAAGAATGGAGTTCCATCCACAGTGTGTAAGAAATCCCCCCACAGAAGGATGAGATAAAATTTTCAGTTGAGATGACCATTGAATCACCAAACCCTGATCTTTGGTTTCATTCACAAATGGTTGAGGCAGTATGTCTTCAACTCCAGAGGCAACAATATCAGGACGAAGCACCCAAATGAAGGGTTGCTTGCTTTCTAATAATCCCATGGCAATTTCTTCTATTTGAGCTTTAGAAACATGAGCATAGCTGCCGAACGAAATATAGATGACTGATCTTTTGGGCTGGGAGTCAAGCCATCTGCTACAGTCCGACTCCTGCCACATGCTGGTTCCTATTGTCTCGTCTTTCGAACTTTTTTCATTCAGGAAGGCCGAAGGAAGCAGAGGACCAACAGACCAAAATGGCTTTCTCAACTGTAAGTCTTCAATCGTTCGGCTCTCTAATTCGTCCACTGTATTAGAGACAATCCAATCCGCTCCATGAGCCGATTGAAATGCTGCATATATTAGTTTGTGCACGACAGTTGACACATCTAACTCCTCAAAGATAAGAGGGAAGATCTGTTATCTTCAAAGCTGAAACGCCAGGGATGTAGTTTATTAGGCTCTCATGCTCTGCACAACAACAAACCATTTCGAAGCTTTAACAATATAGAGAAAAATATGGGCATACTTTTCAAAAAAACACAATAGAAAAAATACCATTGTCGAGAAATGGATGATGGGCGTTTTTCACCAGCAGATCCCAATGATAATAAATGGAAAAGACGACAGCTGCCTCTGTCCAGAAGGAAGCATGAGGAATCCCAAATTTCTTTGAGACTTGGTCAGGCCAAACAAAAAAGGTGTCAGCAATGAAACATGATACAGGAGGTTCCTTCGTACTGAGATCGGCGATGAACTCCTCAACGTGCAGGATCATATTAATCAGCAAGGATTCCGTAAACTCGTCATGATTCAACGATCTATCAAAATCAACGGGTAATCCATCGCCAACCTGAGCGGAGCGGATATCCAAGCCTGAGCTCCTGGCATGGCAGATTAAAGGGTCCTCGCCGTTATGGGCTTTGATAATGTTGGCATGGCAAGATTCTGTATTAACAAAGGTGACAATAACGCCCTTGGCTGCAAGCTTCTTTGCGAAATTAAACATGGGAATAATGTGGCCCTGCAAGGGATATGCAAATGCCACGACATGCAGAGGCCTGCAATTACTATTGCCGACTCCATTGAGATTCCCGAGCAGCATTCGAGCCATTGCAGTCTCCATTCCCCTGTGCAGACATTGGAGATACATTGTATTATTAAGAATCTGCAGCATGATAATTTGCCATTTTGTCAGTTTACTTTTCTTCTTTTGTCGCATATAGCCATATAATTCCATTGACCACCGACGCTATTATATGGCGATGCACTTCCATGCCACTGCAGGCTTCAATGAATATCGTTTCCCAGCGATTCCTTGTACTTCTTTAAAATTTGATCCACAAGGGTTGTTATCGGCACTCTGGAATGATAATCACATTACGTGTCTGTATTACTTTATGTATTTTTGGTAACTGTTACTGGGGCAGAGAAAGCAGCCTGTGACATGCACAGGTATCAAGTTGAGTAAGCTTTGGAGGCCTTGCAAAAGAGTGGGACCTCTATGCAGTGAAGTTTTAGACTCAGTATTTCTACTCAGAGTGACAGGTGAGGTAAAGGTGGAATTCTGTATCTTCGTAAAGTTAAGTGAGATTTTTTCAAAGCTGATAAATTAGATAAATTAGGCGATTAATATTTAGATATTTAATCTGTTGCAGGTTAATTAATTTGGTTGCAGTAGGTATAGTGTCCATTGGATTTAAGCAGTTGAAGATTTAACGAGCACCATGCCTGCTGCCTCAGCATGAATTGCCTTACAGTAAGCTAAATCATTTTTGTCAATAAATTAAAGGTAGGTCACTTTCTGCTCTTACACTGACAAGTGACTTGAGTGGATTTATGTCTCATCACAAAGTTAAATCAAGTCCATTTTTGTAAGATAGTTATTTTGGTAGAATCCATAATTCTATTAATTTGATTTAAAAAAAATTAAAATGTCTTATTTTTATTATATATTTTTATAATAATAATATATATTTATAATAATAATAATAATATATTTTAAAAGTCATTGTTAAATTTTATATTAAATTGATATGGTTTGATTATTAGAAATGTATAACACTAATATAAATTTAATATATATAAAGTAATTGCAATTATGTATCTTTTATAGAAAAGGAAACTTTTTTTTATTTCCTATCACATGATTTGCTGATTTACAATTGTAAATGGGCTAAATGGTAGATGTTTTTCTCCACAAAGAATGTCTCCACAATTGATGGATATTGTAGCAAACCTAGAGATGAAGAGTCTACAATATGGTTAAAAAAGGAAAAATGAAATGTTTACAAAGATGTAAAAGGGTAATATTGAGTCTTACAAAGTGGAGGTTCAATGGTAAAAGTCAACATAAACATCAAAGAATATAATTATATTAAAAACCAATAGTGGGTAGTTGGTTCAAAGGAAAATATTAACATGGTCACCAAGATGGACATATGAAAACAAAAAAAATCTAAATGAGAACGACCTTGTAGTGATTAAGAACGAGAACAACCTTGTAGTAGTTAAGGGGCAACATGAACATATGGAGCAGAATGTTGAGGGTGGAAGTAATGGTGACATAAATATAAGCTGAAAGGTTGATGATTTGACTGGAAATATTTCAATTATGTTATTTTTGTTTATAAAAATCTGTTAATTTGTGAAGTAAAGACATGATCAAGTTTATATAATCTCTTTGCATTACTTTCACCTCTCATACACAATTGGATAAGGATCAAATTCAAAAGTAGAACATGTGGAGCTATGTATCTCACCCTTTTATGCCAATGAAAAATGGGTATAAAAACTTCAGGTAACCGAAGACTGGAAAAAAGGTCATGGATTTAGAAAACAAGCAAAGTAAGGTTGATGTTTTGTTCCTAAAACATCTTGTAGGAAAAATTACTTTTCTACTTCAAAGCTTTAAGTGGACGTCCTTCACCCATGGCTTTAGAGAACTCAATTTCCATGCATACTAGCTCTCCAAGCCAGCATTGCTTATCGAGGTAGGGTCTTTTTCCATCTATGAATACGACAAGCTATGGAATTTAATTTCTATGCATACTAATATCACCGAACTCCAAAGTTTGCAAGGGAAGACAATCTTTCTTCGTCATTTTGTGTGCAACATTGCAAAAAAAACGCATGGCAATATGTGTCTCCTTAAGAAGAACACTCTATTCTTTTGGGATGACCAGGCCCAACGAGATTTTGATAAATTGAAACATGCTCTGACACATTCACTGGTGTTGCATCCCCCAAATTATTCAAAAGACTTTCTGCTATACATTTCTGCCTCCACTACTACCATCGGTATGGTTCTAATGTAGGAAGATATCAATGGCCAAGAGCACGTGATTTACTATCTAATTAAGAGTCTCCTTGACTCTAAAACTTGTTATTCACATATGGAGTGTTGAAATATTGTAACTTCGAAGAATATTCTATATGTATCTTTTGTGGTCCCTAATGGTCCTACCAGGAGAACCACTTGTATTATCTTGTACCCCGATGCTTCT
>LPNX010710428.1:634911-645863 GCA_001517045.1 Pseudotsuga menziesii
CAATGATCCTATTTATATGCTTTTTCTATGAAATTGAAATGAAATACTAATGATCTAGCTTAGCATATGAAAATTTAACAGGGTATCAGAGCCACCCTAAAAGAAGACATTGTGCAGCTAAAGAATCTAGGGCTTCTTATTTTTTGGGTCTCTATCCATGATCGATCAGCAAAATAAGGCTAGACTGACTCTCCATTGAAGGGCACATCTTTCTGTCGAAGCAGAATTTGATTCTCAGCATTTTCAGTTTTGGTGCGGAAAATTAGGGCTTTTTACAGAAGAAGAATTTTTGAGTGAGCCCAGCATAGGATTTTTCTCCTCATCAATATCGAATTTTAGAGACCTGGATCAAGAAATTTGGTTGGGTGAAACTCCGGGAAAGTCAAACCCTAGTTTGACCCTGATCTGGAAAAACCCTAATACTAAAACTACTAAGTTTTGGTACATTCACTATATCCTGAGATTGGAGAAGGATAGGAGTTGAAAATATCAAAGGATGAAGATAAAATCCTGATTTACACTGTATCCAAAATTCAGCCTCAGATTCGCTATATTTTGGGAAATATGATCCCTCCAAGTTAGGGTTCCATCCTCTTCCAGAATTCATACCTAAACAGGACACCCAGGGAGAATTACTGTAGCGTGGACTACAGAGGTCCAAATGGAATTCCTGAAGATTTTCTAGGAAGATAACGGACTTTAATTTCTGTGGTCCAAATTTTAGAACCAGAAGATGAAACAGTGACACGTGGCAAGCCATACAACTTCGTTGTTATGAACAGTCCTGTAACAGATCACCTTAGGAAAAGGATCATAAATCCCAATTGGTGAAACCAATTCTGATGAAACCTATGGTGTTCGATCAGGGACATGCGAGGAGACCTCAATGAGAAAATTCAAACATAGAAGAGCAGTAATTTCAGAGATATCACAGAAACAGTAACAGGCATTTCTGTAGAAGAAATTGGAAAACCAGGGCTTCCTGTTCTGGGAGCTTCCCTTCACTGTTTTCAGAAAAG
The DNA here is from genome assembly GCA_001517045.1 of Pseudotsuga menziesii. NCBI lineage: Eukaryota > Viridiplantae > Streptophyta > Pinopsida > Pinales > Pinaceae > Pseudotsuga > Pseudotsuga menziesii. Next base: position 635,931 of record LPNX010710428.1, read on the forward strand.
GAGTACATTGGACAGCTCCATTTGAAGATATCTATCTTTCTGTCCAATCAAATCTGAAATATTTGAAGTTTTGAAAATTAGGGTTTCTCTGACAAACCCTAGATCAGCCAGCTCTGGAAGTAGGACAGACACCTCAAATCGGTAAGATCTAATCTTTTGCTATTTGCATTTGAGGTTTTCGTTTCAAAGTGATCTATCACATCAGCTTGATGATAAGCTTGGTGAAGTTGAAAACTTCCAAGCATGGAAGTAATTGATCTCTCTGAAGAAAATGAATTGGACACCTACATGAGTAGAGAGGTTCCAGTTCTAGAGGGAGATGAGCCTCAAAGCCTTACACAACTTGATCAAGGCCAAGAAGATCATTGTTGATTCAATCATGGATCAACTTCTACCACAAGTGTCTTCCCTAAAGACACCGAAGATGTTTTATTCCTTGATCAAGCTATTTGAAGATAAGAACATAATTCAGAAGATGGATTTGAGAAAACAGTTGAAGAATGTGAAGATCCAGAATGCATAACATCTTGAAGCGGTAGAAGAAGAAGCAGAGAATGGCCTCCCATGATCATGGGATTCATTCATGTGAGGAATGTGTGCCAAAAGGAAGTGATTAATTTTAGTTGACTCTAGGAAGAAGAAGAAGCTCGTCTCATAAGAAAAGAAGAAGAAAGATGGGAGCAAATTGAAGATCAAGCTCTCACCATTCAAAGAAGATCCCTCAAGCGATGAGGGATACGAAGAACTCAATTCTTGACGAACCTCTTATCCATCTTATCATTTGGATAAGAAATGATGATTTCATGGATGAAGAAGATGATGAAGCAGAATGATCAAGAAGGAGTCTACCCACGAAACAAACAAAAGATAAGTATTCAATTGCCATTTAATGATATTGTTTTGTTATGCATTTGATTATATTCAGTTGACATGTTGTTTGCATGCATGTGATGGGTAAGTAGCTCATGGTTCTATACAAATCTCCAATGTTACTTTTCTAGAATGAAACCTATTTGCTGACATATTGGATTAGTGCACAATCTCAATGATGTCATGGTAGAGATGGAAGGCATATAGAAAGTTTCTGTGAGATATGGATGAATGTTGTATTGGCTAAATAGTTGCATGATGCATAAGAATTTGTCGTTATGCATATGTAGTTCTAACCATGCAACTGGTGCATTTGAATTGTAGGAAAGGTCCTATACAACCTCCTAAAAGAAAATAAGGATGAGACTTGTTCCGAAGAACAAGTGATGACAATTCAATAAACATGAATCTGAAGCTCCCAGGGTCAGAGACACCATGACGAAATAAAGAGCTTCAAAGAGCAGTAGATCCACCTCGAAGGATGAAGACCACCATGGGTATGAGAGATAACTCAAGATGAAGAAAAAAAATGCTATGAAAGAAGCTACGATCAAAGAATAATAGTTGATTATGGGGAACGATGTATATGATATGATTTCGAGACATAAAGGGAAGTACGTAGTATCTTCCATATGGATCTACAAGAACAAGTGTACAAAGCAAGAATCATGATTTGACTCAGAAAGAATAGACTATGACATGACATACTCTATTGACCAGTATATATCAAGCATAGAATCACCTATACAGAATGAAGAAGGAAGATAATACTCCACTTCAGGGGGAGTGACTACAGAAGATATCTGAGTTCGACACGGTAGGACATGATGGATAGCTTCCTGATGGATCGAGACTTTACCAAGAGTAAAGTGGGTTCCAACCTTCAAAGTTGAATGCAGAAGACTAGGATATGTTGATGATCTGACAAGACGAACTCATGGAACATGTTATGATGATATTTGGGATATAGTACTCAAACCAGGAAGCAAGCATGTGGTATCTTACAAATGGATTTGCAAGATAAAATATGTCGCTGATAGAAGTAAGGAAAGACTTGTGGCTAGAGGTTTCTATAAGAAAGAGGGAATTAATTTTGAAGAGACACTTACTCCAGGAAGCAAGGTACACTTCCTTCAGAACTATGATGGTAGTTGCTTCCATGATGAAGTAAAGACAATCCTTCCTTAATGGTATGATTGGGGAAGAGTTTTACATCGAAAGGATTTGAAGTTGAAGATAGATGGACTCATATATATAAGTTGAAGAAGGGCCTCTATGGCATGAAGCAAGCTCCCAAAGCTTGGTATGGCAGTTTCCTGTCAATTATGGGTTTTACCAAGAGTAAAGTTGATCCTAACCTTTATCTCAAGGTTGTAGAAGATGAACCTGTCATCCTGTTATTATATGTCGATGACTTATTCTTGACAGGGAAGGAGAAACAAATCATGGAAAGCAAGAAGAAACTAGCAGAAGAATTTGAGATGAAAGACCTTGGGTTAATGCACTATTTCCTAGGTCTGGAAATATGACAAAGTTCAGAAGAAATATTTCTCAACCAGGGAAAGTATGCAGTAGAGATATTGAAGAGATTAAATATGTTGGAATGCAAAGCCATGGCCACACCCATGGACTCCAACATGAATCTGTTTGATGATGATTCATCGAAGTTAGTAGATGCGACTCATTACAGACATATCATTGGGTCATTGATGTACTTAACAAATACCAGACCAGACATTTGTTTTGCTGTGAACACCTTAAGTCAATATCTTATTCAACCAATATGGGGTCACCTAGTAGCTGCAAAACATGTGATGAGATATCTGAAAGGGACTATAGACCTTGGTCTATACTATGATGGTAGCCATGACTACAGATTGTATGGCTATATGGATACAGATTGGGTTGGAAGTATCTCAGACAGGAAAAGCACATCAGGTAGATTCTTTTGTTTGGGGTCTGCTATGAGTTCATGGTTTAGTAGGAAACAGTCCAGTGTTTCTCTTAGAACAACAAAAGTAGAATACATAGCAGATTGCTCTGCTAAGTTGTGAAGCCATATGGCTTCGGAAGCTGATACCAGGTCTCCTTGACCTGAAGATGGATACTACATTGATTCTATGTGATAACAAGAGTTGTGATAACAGAGAACCCTGTGTTCCTTCGTAACACATAGAAATCTGATATTTCTACATACAAGATAAATATGCAGATGATGATGTTTCAGTATTCCGATACTGAAGATATAGATGATGCTTTCAGTATTCACATACTGGAGATACAGATGGTGATAGTTCAGTATTCACATACTGAATATGTAGATGATGATGGTTTAGATGGTGATGTGCTGACGAATCCTCTGTCTCGAGTAAAGTTCGAACCTCTATCTCGAGTAAAGTTCAAACACTTTCGAGACAAACTTGGTGTGGTTTGGAAAGACCTTCCTTGAAAGAGGGAGTAGTGATGTTGCAATGGGATTGTATCATCCTGGGACATATGTCCAGAAGTGATCCGGAGACCTCAATATTTGAGAATGAAGAGGGATTGTATCATCCTGGGACATATGTCCAGAAGTGATCCAATGACCTCGGTCATCGAGAATGTAGCAGGATTGTATCATCCTGGGACATATGTCTAGAAGTGATCTGGAGACCTTGGTCTTTAAGAATGAAGAGGGATTGTATCATACTAGGACATATGTCCAGAAGTGATCCAATGACCTTGGTCATCGAGAATGTAGCAGGATTGTATCATCCTTGAACTTTGGTTCAGAATGGATCTGGTGAACTTCGGTCATCGAGAAGGTGGCAGGATTGTATCATCCTTGGACTTCGGTTCAGAACGGATCCGGTGAACTTCAGTCATCAAGAATGTGGCAGGATTGTATCATCCTTGGACTTCAGTTCAGAATGGATCCGGTGAACTTCAGTCATCGAGAAGGTGGCAGGATTGTATCAACCTTGAACTTTGGTTCAAAACGGATCTAGTGAACTTCAGTCATCGAGAAGGTAGTAGGATTGTATCATCCTTGAACCTCGATTCAGAATAGATCCGGTGACTTCGGTACTCAAGAACGTGTGTTGATCCCGTAATTCCAATAGGAAGGATTGTCTGAGTTCCACAACTGTGTTGATCCCATAATTCCGAAAGGAAGGATCGTTAGTAACTCCGTAAAGACCTAAATCCCATAATTCCGAAAGGAAGGATCATTGAATTGATCCCGTAATTCCAAAAGGAAGGATTGTCTGAGTTCCACAGATGTGTTGATCCCGTAATTCCGAAAGGAAGGATCGTTAGTAACTCCGTAAAGACCTAAATCCCGTAATTCCAAAAGGAAGGATTGTCTGAGTTCCACAGATGTGTTGATCCCGTAATTCCGAAAGGAAGGATCGTTAGTAACTCCGTAAAGACCTAAATCCCATAATTCCGAAAGGAAGGATTGTTGGTAGCTCCGTAAAGACTTGATCCCGTAATTCCAACGGGAAGGATCTTCTGAGTTCCACATATGTGTTGATCCCATAATTCCAATAGGAAAGATTGTCTGAGTTCCACAAATGTGTTGATCCCGTAATTCCGAAAGGAAGGATCATTAGCAACTCCGTAAAGACCTAAATCCCGTAATTCCAAAAGGAAGGATCGTTAGTAGCTCCGTAAAGACTTCATCCCGTAATTCCGAAAGGAAGGATCGTCTGAGCTCCACAAATGTGTTAATCTCGTAATTCCGAAAGGAAGGATCATTAGTAACTCTGTACACTACTACATTTCGACCAAAAATCTGACGGCCATCATGTCTGAGTACCATAGACAAGTTGATCCCGTAATTCCGAAACGAAGGATCATGTTGATGTTTTGATGATAATGATTTTATGATGATGATGATGTACTAATCGAAAGATCAGAGTGTGATGATGATGATATTTTGATGTTTTGATGATGTTGAATGTTTTGATCATAATGATGTTTTGATGATGTTGATGTTTTCATGATGATGATGCTTTTATGATGATGATGATGTATTGATCAAAATATCAGAGTATGATGATGATGTACTGATCGAACGATCAAGAGTATGATGATGATGATGTACTGATCGAAAGATCAGTGTGACGATGATGATGATCAGTATGTGATGATGACGACATACTGATCAAAATATCAGAATATGATGATGATGATTATGTTCGAGAGTTGAAGTATGATGATGGTACTGATCATGATGTTACTAATCAGAATGTGATGATGTTGCTGATTGAAAGGTCAAAATGCTGAAGATGTCTTTGCTGATCGAAAGAACAAAGTACTGAAGATATTGCTGATCAAAATGCTGAAGATATTGGTGATGATCGAAAGGTCAAAGTGCTGAAGATGTTGCTACTGATCGAAAGGTCAAAGTGTTGAAGATGTTGCTGATCGAAAGGTCAAAGTGTCGAAGATGTTGCTGATCGAAAGGTCAAAGTGCTGAAGATGTTGCTACTGATCAAAAGATTTAAGTGCTGAAGATGTTGCTGATCAAAAGATCAAAGTGTTGAAGATGTTACTGATCAAAAGGTCAAAAGATGCTGATGTTGATTAAAGAGTTGCTGTCGTCAAATATTGAAGACGAAGACTATATGATGTTGAAAAGCTTCCAATGATTTATAGATGTGTTACCCTGACGATGTTGATGATGTCCTCTCCTACTATTGTTGTTGTTGATGTTTTTGTAGAATACCCTTCTCATTAAGGGGGAGTGTTGAAATATTGTAACTTCGAAGAATATTCTATATGTATCTTTTGTGGTCCCTGATGGTCCTACCGGGAGAACCACTTGTATTATCTTGTATCCTGATGCTTCTAATAGGAAGAACTAATAAGATTCATGAGGTTGTCCCCTCTATTTGTAAAGGTGGGTCATTAGCACCCCAGTGTGGTTACTTGAGCCTACATGTGTAACTCGATCCTACATGATTAACTCGAGCCTACATGTCGGATGAGTTAATTAAAGTGAACGGATGAATATAAATAGAGGTGTGGTGCTCCTCATTTGAGACACACACACTCTCACTTGTGTAGCGCATTAGTGGATAAGAGAAGTAGCTGGAGAAGGAGGAGGATCAGGCTTTGATCTCCTTGTTGGTTTTATTTTTTATCTTTTGGGGCATCTATATTGAGGAAGCTTTTGCTGGGTTTTTCCCTTTAGGTTTTTCCCAGGATAAATCTTTGTGTTCTCCTTTTGTATGGTTGTGCTTGTCTATCTTTCAGTGATCCTGTTTATATGCTTTTGTTATGAAATCGAAATGAAATACTAATGATTTAGCTTAGCATATGAAAATTTAACATGGAGAAGATTTATTTGGCCATGGTCATTGTTGTGCAAAGATTTCGTCACTACATTTTAGTACGCACCACAATTGTTCTCGCTGATCAAAACCACATGTGTTACATATTGACTCGTCAAGTATTAAGGGGCAATTTTTCCCGTTGGATAGTCATCCTATAGGAATTTGATCTCGAGTTTGCTAAGGTTACTTCCAATAAGTCCTTAGTTTTCGTGGAGTGAATGTATGACCTTCCCTATGATCTCATGGAAGTTGAGCCTAATGATTCATTTCTAGATGAATTCTTGTTCCTGATTAGCACAACCAATCCGTGGTATGGAGATCTGATCATCTCTCTCTAGACTCAAAGGTTTCATCCGAAATGTCCCGTGATGATTTCCAACGTATTCGTCACCACGCGAAATACTATCTCATTTTAAATGACACGTTATACTTTTGTGGTATTGAATTTGTTCTTCGACGATGTCTTACACACGAAGAGGCTGAATAGGTTCTAAATGATTGCCACTCTGGAGAATGCAGCGGTCATATTTCTAGGATGGCTACAACTCAGAAGATCCTTCACACTAGGTATTCTTAGCCCTCAATATTCAAAGATTGTCATGGGGATGTCAAAAAGTGCCTATCCTGTCAACTTTTTTATCCCAAAAAATGCACCCACCCTGCTCCTTTACACCCCATCATTGTCGTTCGCCCTTTCGCTAAATGTGGGATGGATTTTATGCATTGTAAACCTACCTCAGCTGGGGGGAATGGTTACATCATCGTAGTTATTCATTACTTTACAAAATGGGCTGAGGAAATGTCTGCATATGCTGAGTATGGTCACACGACTGCCCTCTTTTTGCTTAATCACGTAATAGCTAGGTTTGGAGTCCCGCAAGCCATAGTCACTGATCACGGATCCGATTTTCGTAACTAGATGATGCCTGAGTTGAGTGCTAAGATGGGTTTTCGTCATGAAAACTAAAATCCTTATTATTCACAGGATAATGGTTAAGTCGAGGCCATTAACAAATTTTGGAAACTATGCTGCGCAGAATGGTTGGAGACCATAAATCCAATTGGCACTTGACACTATTTTCTGCACTATGGGCTTACAGGACTTCAATTAAAAGAGCAATTGGTTTCACGCCATTTCAATTGGTCTATAGATGGGAAGCTTTCATTCCTATTGAATGTGAGATCTCATCACTCAAGCTTGAGGTTGGGCTTCTCCCAAACACTTTTGTCGAAGAAGAACGATTTTTGTATTTGACAAATCTTGATGAGAATCGAAGAGATGCTTCCTTAACTAATGAGGCACATAAAAAATGCATCAAGGCTCAGCACGATAAATTCATCCAACCTTGTGTATTTAATGAAGGTGACATGGTTTTGACTTATGATCAGAAGCATGAAAAGCTTGGTAAAGGGAAGTTAGAATCCATTTGGTATGGGCCTTTCATCGTGAGTAAAGTTTTAGAGAAAGGGGCCTATGAGCTTGTATATTACGATGGGATACCTTTTGGGAAACCTCGCAATGGGTTGTACCTAAAAAGGTACTATGCTTGAAGTTATTTTTGTTATAGTACCTTGTATATATGTACATTGGTTGTCTTTTTGGTGTTGTTTTAGTATTTCAATATGGTTTTGAGTTTTTGTCAGTACCTAGGGGTATTATAATGGTCATGGCTCAGTCTAAACTCTAATGGAAGTGTACCTCGCTATGGGTGCAAATATCTCTTCATAGTCTATGCGTTATTTCTATGAGAATCCTCGTGCTATGAATATTGGCTTGTGTTTCTCAATGCTGCCATCTGCAACATGTTTGATCTTGTAGATCCACTTCGAAGTCACGACATACTTACTTTTCGATCTCGAAACTATCTCCCATACATCATTCTTCATAATCAAATGATATTCTTTGATCATGGTATCCTTCCATTGTTTATTTTCTACATCCTCTTCGTAGTTGGAAGGTTCCTTATCAATGATGTCACACAACAGGGCCACATAGTTGTTGTAATGATTTTCCCTTTTTCTCTCTCTATGCATTCCTGCTAGAGCGCCATACCTTTCTTCCTCTTGTATGAGCTCATTTTCCCATGCCGGTTTCCTCTTATGGGATTCCTTCTCATGAAGTGTCTCTATAGGCTCTTGTGGCTCTGCCATGTTATGATATTCATGGTCTTCTAGAATTGCTTCTACAAATTCCATATCTCATACTCTCCTTCCTTTAGGTTCCTCGAGCTCTTCAATAGGTAGCCTCCTAGATCTAGAGTATGTTGAGTCCTCATCAAAGGTTACATCTATACTGATGTCGATCTTCTTGAATCTTGGGAAGTATATTCGGTAGGCCTTTGATGTATCATTGTATTCTATGAATATACCCTTCCACCTAGAAGGATCGAGCTTGGTTCTTTTCACCTTTGGGGCATGTATGTATACCGGGCAAACAAATATTCTAAAATGGCTGACTTCTAGTTTCTTCGTTGAGAAATATTCTTCAGGAGTCTTGTTGTCAAGTGCTTGATGAGGAGTACGGTTCTATACATACACAATCATTCTTGATACCTCCACACAAAGGTGCATTGAAATATCCTAGTCATTAAGCATTTTTTTCCTTGCTTCCATTATGGTATGGTTATTTTGTTCTGCAACACCATTTTGCTAAGGATTTTATGGAGTGCTCAACTCCTTCTTATTCCTAGACTCTTTGCAGAGTTCCATGAATTCTTCTAAGGTGAAATCTCCTCCATTATCTTACTGCAGAGTCTTAATCTTCCTTTCAGTTTGGTTCTCGACCAAGGCTTTGTATTCCTTGAAATTGCTTTATACTTCATTTTTTCCTTTAAAGAAATATATACAATCTTACATGAGAACTCATCTATAAATGAAACATAGTACACATAACTGCTCAGTGAGCTGGAAGACATGGGTCTGCATACCTATAAGTGTACTATCTCTAGTATTCCTTTAGCCTTACTTTCATTGCTAGGAAATGTCTTATTTGCATTCTTTCCTTGTGCACATCCACGGGGACTTCACTTAGTGAACCTCTTACATAGCACGTGCAATCGTGGGATATTAAAGAATACCCTTAATTTTGAGAGATATTGACCTAAACTCTTTTTTTGGAGACCCCCTACCAATACTTAAAATATCCTCCCACAGCTTTTTATACCTCAATCCTTATAAACCACCCTACCCACCCCCACCTTAAACCCCTCATCCCCCCAATACCTGCAATATATTGGTTCATTTTTTTATAATTTTAAAACCCACAATATGAACTAACGTGATAGGATATTGGTCAACAAGTGAATCCCCAGTGTGCACATCCTTTTCAAATTCCTTCATTCTTTGTCTAGATTTCTGTAAGCCCCGATACTTCTTTTGTTTGTAATCGTTAGTGCTTTGCAGTTCACATGTGTAAGCCTTCGGTGCCATAGATCACTTGGTTTTATTGAATCATGAACCAATTCTTGAATCATGAACCAATTCTTGTTCAGGTTGTCCCTTTAGCTTGTGCAAGCCTCTGTCTTATTCTCCAATAATTGTTGCATCATCAATTGTCTTTCCCTTAGGCCACATTAGAACACTACAAAAAAATACCCTTTTGGGTCGGTTTTGGCTTGCGACGGTTTTGCTAACCCCTCCCCCCCCGCAAAAAAAAAGTGTTTTTTAGGTCTTTGGGGGCAGTTCTTAAAAAATCCCCTCAAAAGTCCTGAAAATTGGACTTTTTGGGGCGGTTTTGAACACC
>LPNX010710428.1:651291-665953 GCA_001517045.1 Pseudotsuga menziesii
ACCGCCCCTAAAAGTCAAAAATTTTAGCGTCAATTCTATTAGGGGCTATTTTGTAAAGACCGCCTCCAAATCCAAAACTACCCCCAAAAGTGACTTTTGGAGGCGGAAGACAACCGCCCCTAAATGTGAAATTTGTTGCAGTGGAAGTTGGCCATTGAAAAATGAAACTCTCATTCACTTTGCATCTAGTGTAGAGATGGAGAGGAGATTCTTCTTTGATCCTAGAACATATAGGACATCCTTCATCTTTAAGGATTTCCTAGAGTCCAGCTTGTATGAAGCTTATCCACTCCCTTTTATGGGGTATTGATAATCATCCCCAAGTTTCACCTTGTGAGGTGACTCATGCTCATACATGTTAACGACTAATTCTTTGTATCCAATCATGTGTTTAGATGCCCCACTATCCACAAGCCAATCATTTATTCCATGTGAGATAGTGCTTGTAAGTGCTGGGATTAGCACATACTCTTCATTTGAACCATCCTTCTCTCTTATGAATATTTTTTTTTGGTTCATCATATTATGTGGTATGAGCATGATGTCTCTTCTTCATATCAGGACTATCTCTTCCAATGTGTCCCTTTCATCACAACTATAACATCAGATGTTAGAAGGATCTTTTCTGAACTTATTTTGTTTCTTATCCTTCTTCTTCTTGTGATGGTAGTTCTCCTTCTTCTCCTTCTTCTTGAAGTTCTTCCTAGTGTGATCAGTGAGACCTTGATCTTCAATTTCTCCCATATTCTCTTCTATTTTTATGAGTCGAGATTCTTCTTTTGTGCATTCTTCTCTTACTCGATGGAAATAGATCAGTTTCCTTCTTGCACAGATTCCTTGAATTAATGAATCCCATGATCTTGGGAGGCCATTCAAGGTTATCCTTCTGCTACATTTTCTTCAACTGTGTCAAGTTGTTCCTTGATTTGAGCAACCCTTGTGAAGTAGGAATGTATAGTCTCTGATTTCTGGATATTCACATTGTTTAGTTGGTTCCTTAATGTCATCTTCTGGTTGATGTTCTTTCCTTTGAACATCTTTGTCAAAGCATTAAATACTTCCTTCGATTTCTTAAATGATGACACATTGAGGATGAGGTGATCCTTAATTGAATATGAAATGATTATCTTGGCTTTAACCAAGTTCTTCTTATGAGTATCCTTAGCCCCATCTCCCTCTGGGTATGGAACTTCTCCACTAATGTACCAATCCAAATAATTTTCTTTAAGGATAAGGGAGATTCTATACTTCCATGCTCAAAAGCTATCAACCCCTCCAATATTTTCCTCAAGCTAAGTATGGTGAGTCATATTTTCAAATGAGATTCTCAAATGGAAATAGTAAAGATTCAAATCTTACTTATTTGAGGTGTCTGAAGTGGTTTTGGAGTTGGTTGACCTAGGGTTTGTCAGAGAAACCCTAATTTTCCAAATTTGGAGTTTGGAAATTATGCTTGGACAAAAATATGCACCTCTTTGATGTGAGTTGCTGATTTAGGTCCTTTTTTCTGAATTTTGAGGTGGGAAGCCTCCAAAAATTGATACCCTAGTTTCTCTCGGCACGAGTGACAGGGTAAAAAATGAAACTTCTTCAAATCTGAAATTACTTCACCAAAATATGTTCCCTACTAAGGTGAGTTAGCGTAGCCCTCTTTTCTTGATGATCTTTGGAGAGAAGACCTTGAACTAGGAAGCCCTATTTTCCGCTACTGCATAGTGCCTTATTTCAAGAGAAGCTCTTATACCATGTTAATGTTTCTAATCTAATTTACTTGATTATGATCTTTTTCTGAAAGGATAACAAGTACAACAAGATGCATAACATAGAACAGATACACAAGACACAAATATTTTCACTGGGGAAACCATAAAGAGAAAACCCCACAAACTTCCTTGTCATAGTTTTGTCACAAAGACTGTATCATAAGATGAACACACCCAATAATAAGAAGTATTATGCAACTATCTATCTCTCCTCCTTGTCTTTCTCTCTCTACTCATGTGCGCTTGAGTGAGTAAAAGTGTGTATAAATGGCAGAGGGAACCTCCCTATTTATACATTTCAAGTGACTGACCTAATACATGAATGAGGCCGACCTCTTACCCTAACAATCTAAATTCTCCTAGAGAGACTCCAAAAATGCATTACATGATGTTATATTGGGGACCATTGCCCCAACTTAGAATGAAGTTTGTACCTCAAGGTCCATACACAATAATGGCATCTCTGAGGGAGGAAAACACATCTCTGATGGGGGTACAACAACATACAATGATAATACACATCAGAATATCTTCCGAAGTTACAATACATCAACAAGTGAAATGATCAAATAAACCATGGTAAGCATTGTAATATCAATGGTCATACTGAAGATAAGTGTTGGAAGATACAACTAGAGTTGAGTTAAAATAACTACAAGAGTTGAGATGAAAGTACAACTGAGTGTACTAATGGAGCTTCTACATGAAGGTGAGGAAGACCAAAGGTGCAGATGGATTATGTGAAAGAAGGTGAAGTGGCCCATGTTGCAGGTGAAGTTGAAGCATAGATTCCTTTCTTAGTGTAGGAAACAAGTACTCATAATGGCTGACTATGAGCAGAAGTCTTTAGAAAAAGTTCACATTGTGAACCCGAGTAAGGACAAATCCTTGGGGAAGAGAGCGAAGAAGAGAATGATGGTGAAGATGAGGAAGAAAAGAAACCTTTTGAGAGTCCCAAGGACTATGTGGAAATTCCAAATCAACATGAGAATGTGCTAACAGAGGCACCAAATGAGATTGGAAAGCCTTATGTTTTTAAAACTAATAATTTGTGTGTGAATGTAGGTTTTGCAGGTCTTGTATATGTTGAATAAGATGGAAGAATGATTTGTAAATGCATGGAAGGAAAAAAAAATCAGAGATGAATGAAGATAAAGAATCATTGTCTCATGAATACAATCAAGATGAAGACTATACACAGTTCACCAATGAAATTGTTGGAAAACAATTACAAGATTTTATTAGTGCAGAAAGAAGAATAAACAAGGACAATGATAAAGAGAAACATTTTGATTAAATGATTGTGAGGTATAATAATGGATTGAAATTGTTGGAAAACTTGTTGAGAATACTTGAGTTAGAAAAAAGAGATTACAACCAGAGAGGACAAAATTTCAGAACTCTGTAGCATTGAAGAGGTGATTACAATATCCAAGGAAACATAGGTAAATTTTAAATTTCAAATTGACTACAAGTTTGCAAGTATAGGATGAAATCATGAGCATGAAGCTATGATTAAAGAAATAGAATCTAAAATATTTCTTGAAGATGAAATTAAGCCTCAAGTACAATATTCAAAACAAATATTTAGATATTTTGAGGAAGAGATAAGGTACTTAGAGGGATGGATGACAAATAATACATGTGATAAAGAATGCATAGAGTTTGTAGACTCATTTGATTTTGAGGAGCATATCAGAGTTCCTTACATTAGTGGCATAGATGGAAAGGAGATGCAATAGTTGGTGGACAAAAACAATAGTATGCACCAACAAGAGGAGAGTTTGGACAAAGTGATTGATGAAATGAGGATGATAATGATGAAAGTGTCAAAGAGAAGGCACCGAAGAAAGAGGAAGACAACCGAAAACAAAGTACAATTGACTGCAAGGATTTGCATTAGCAAAGCAAGCGGAAAATACAAACATAAAATTTGGAATCCTAGGGAATTGAAGGAAACAACAACAAATGAACAAAAACATACATGGATGAATGGATAACTACAACACAAAGTTTGGGATCCTGGAAGATTCAAGTATTGAAGACACATGACCAGAAGGTCATGATTTTTTTTTTACTATGGGAGTTTGATGCATTAGCATCTTCTCTCATCAACAATCCTAAAGTTAATTAGACCTTAGAGTCTTGACATTAACTAGGGAAGGGGGTCATTGTAAAAAAATTGTAAATATTCATAGTTTGTTTAGAAGATTATAAATAGTTAAGGTGTTAATTAAGTTATTAATCATGTAACTAAGTCAACAACTAGTGGAAGCATTTGATGAAGACTTAAAATATCTCATCAGTGAGTCATAGATGATAGGTTTGATTTCTATTCTTAGAAGATAGTTGAATATTCTCAATAGAATTGATGGGATCTGAAACAAATAATAGTTTTGATCCATTGGTATAAATGTAAGTCTTTGGACATTAGAAGAGTATGGACCATGGAAAGCTAGATCTGGCCAACAAGAGAGTAAACAAGGATTTCATTCGTTATGTGCAGTTCCTACTTTATGAATGAGAAGACAAAATTCATCAATTGTTGTGTACGAGATTATATTATTGTGTTTTGAATGTATGAAATCTTATGGTTATTAACTAGTCATATACATTATCTTGAATAAGTGCAGAGTAATTACGTTATTTGTATGGTTTCACATGAATGAGTGATGAGGTTTGAATACTTGTAAGTGAGATTTAAAAATGTGTTAAAATCTATGTAAGAGATAGAGGGACTTCAATTTTAATGGTTTATCGAATAAACCTATGAATACAATGTACCTATATGTTGAGGTCATGCCATGGGCTTAGAGATTGTTAGGCATTGAACACTGAGAACTCAATTTTTTGAAGTTATATTATAGACCAAATTGTGTTCTACCTATGAGGTGTGAAGCTAATATAAATAGGAAAATACTGATGAGTGTCCAAGCATAGAAATGCTGAAGAGGTGAAAGATTGAGCCAGTATTGTGGTGACACGCTCAAAACCTCAATTCATAGAAATTTATACAAGATGCATCGAAATGTAAGTGGGATTTTGTTCTATTAGATTATGCAAAGCTAAATTTTGGTTATTGATTGGTGAATGTGTTGCAATGAGGATTCGATCTCTTTGGGAAAGAGATCCATTTAGAAACTAACATGTGATGTGTGATAAATTGATCGTTTATAATAGCGTATTTATTTATGTGATTTAATGGAAAAGTGATTTGATCAGTCTTTAGGAATCAATGCCTAGCCTAAGAATTAAGGAGTTAGTCCATTCCTAGAGAAAGGGATGCACCATATCTATGGTAGTTGTGTTGAGAAAACAAAAACATTTGATTTAATATAAGTTGAATTAACATTGTTTGTCACACCTAAAGCATTGGTTGAATATCCATAATGAATGGATAATATTGGTCATAAGATGAGATCACAAATCTATTATGGATCATGGTGCATACATTTAAATTGTGATGAAAGAGAAAATTCTTCCATTGATGGTTAGAGTTGCAAACTTGAGTATAGAACCCAAAAAATTGATAATAAAGAGGAAGGAACAAAGTGGAATTTATGTGTCTAGTTAAATAGCATAAAACACTGGACCATGTTTGTTGGTCCAGTTTTATTGTACACTCATCCCAATAGGGGGGGTGGGGGGCACATCCCCCTCGGTTAGGGGGTCCGGGGAAAATGCCCTTGAGAATGTTAGAATATATTATATTCCTTAGAAGGTAATAATGTCTTTGTATTATGTCGGAAGTTGTCTACAATCTTATGTAAAAGAGTAATACATTTAACCCATAGTTATATGGTGGTGTATTTACTTGTGTAGAGTATTTTTGTCCATGATATTGTTTTTTTTTTTTTACTAGGGGAATCAGCAACTAGGGACGAGCTGGTACTTGCGTGACACAGGGTCCAGGGATCCATCCTCGCTACCACTATAACCCTAGGTTCCCCACACCCACCGCAAGACACGGGACACAGGTAAACCCAGGTGGGATTGATCTCGTGACCTCCAATTTACAACAAGTGACTTCATAACAACGAAACCGCCAATGAGCCACACCCGCACGGGTTGGCCATGGTATTGTATTAAGAGATCTTATTTTGGAGAATTATATTATCCCACATGTAATATGTGAGAGTAATTCCTCCTCATCTCTTAGTATATAATAAAGTCAAGTGAGTCTCTACATATCATGTATTCTTGATGTAGTAGTGGTACTATTGTGACACTATTGTACACCATCTATATTCTTTGGGGTATTTGTGCTTTGTTCTCTTGTAAGATTAGAGAAGACATTCTGGAGATAATAGAAGACTACCTTCCCATGGATGTAACCCATTAGGGTGAACCACATATATCGGTGTTCTCTTGTCCTTTTCTTTTCTTGTTCTTATCTTTTATGATATGTTGTTGGTTGCTTAGATATGTTAACTAGTTTAGATTGACTCTACTATTCTAACATGGTATCAGAGCGGGTTGATATGATCTAGTACCTTCTATAGCTTTCAATTAATAACGATGATCATTTGGGCATTGTCATTTTGTTGTAGATTTTCTTTTTATCGGGTAGCCATTAGGTTTCTCTTCAGATCTGAGCATATTTCTGCATTTATTTTACCCTAACCCTAACTTGTTGCGTAAGATTTTTACAGAAATTTTTTCAAGGGTTACTTGATGTTTTTTCTATAGATCTACATGATTTCGGGGCTCTCCTCAAGGATATCTTTCTTCTGATTATAAAAATGGCTGTTATAAAAAATGGTTGTAACTTGGTCATTTTTTACCGGAATTTTTATTATGACTTGTTTTTGGAATTGGAAATGACATTCTGGATTTACCTCGTGATCAGAACATAAAACTAGGTATTTCTGGGCTTCCTTTCAGTAATAAAAACAACAATTATACAGAAGGGCCGTAACTTGGTCATTTTTTACCAATTTTCTTATTATTATCTGTTTTTGGAATTGGAACAGCCATTTTGGATCCACCAACGTGACAAGAACAGAAAACTGGGCATTTCTGGGCTTCCTTTCGGTAATAAAAAGGGCAGTTATAAAAAAGGGTTGTAACTTGGTCATCTCTTACCGTTTTTTTTATTATTACCTATTTTTGGAATCGCAATAGCCATTTTGGATTCACTTACGTTACCGGAACAAAAGACTGGGATTTTCTGGGCACATTTGTTTTAAGGGTTGTAAGTAAAAGTTTCTCTTTCCTTTACTGTTTTTCTAACTGTGTTTTTTGCAGATTCATATCAGTATGGTAAAGTATTTAAGTTTTCTATTATTCATTTTTGGCATTTAGGTTTTTCTTCTAATCATTTTTATTAAGATATTATCTCTTATTCTTGCTATATATTTGTCTCACATTTTTATATGGAAATATTGACATCTTTTAAGGGCATGGATCTCTAGTATTTTGTCATGATGATAGCTATAAACCATCTAATGCTTAATATTTTTTAAATATACTTAATAATTAATTTGTTCTTTTCTTTGTTCTATTTTTAAAAATAGTTTTATAAGAACAATCTCATATGTGTTATCTAGTGATCATTATTTATTTTATTTATATGTTATTGCTGACCTTTGTGTAAAAGCAATTTCATTCTTTTATAGGTAATATCTTTATGATCATTATATGCTCTTGCTAATTAAATTCTTAAGTAAAATCATTTTTTTTAATCTATGTGATATCATATTTTTTTGGCTTATCATAAGTTATTTAATTGGGATATAGTTTCTTTTTCATGTATTGTAGAGATTGTATCTAGTTCATGTGCTATTTGTCTCTAACATTCCAATATGGAAGCATTGACATTTCCAAGGCATTTCGTCTCTTGCATATTTACATAGTGTTAACAAGAAATGAAACCATGATTAAGACCATCAGTGACTTGTCATTTCATAATTTTTTATAAGTGATATCATGAGTCAATCATAATTTGTTATATGTTGATCATATTAAACATTTTGATTTATCTATATCTCATGTCATGTTTATTTCTATCATCTTTTACTCAATATTTATATGGCTTTTAGCAATCTTTAAATTTTGAACTATTTATCATGAGCACCTTGTTCTTGTTGCAATGAGATTTATATTCTTATGATTGCAGAGGTTATCTTGTTCCTACTTGTCTCTAACGTTCCTATTTGGAAGAATTGACATTTTTAGGGCATTCATCTCTTGCATATTAACCTCATACTAAAAAGAAATGCACCTATGCTTCAGATTAGTTGCTTGATGACTAAATTTTCATATATTTAAGTGAAATCTTTGGCTCACTATTTTTATGTTGTGGCTAACACTTAATGTGTAAAAGTAACTTCATTTTCCTTAATGAGCAAGTTAATCTTTTATTTGATCATACTATGTTTCCATTCCTTTATATGATGTTTGCTAACCTTTGGTATATAAGCATTTTCATTTTTGTATGAGCAATTTTGTTTTATGATCTTTATATGCTTTAATCTTGAAAGTTCTTGTGTAGATAAGTTCTCTATTTAGGATTTCACCTTATTCCAGAAGTAATGAAGCACCATCTTCTACTGTTAAAGTTATGATGTTCATCTGTATGATATCATTTTCGATGTATAGACCATTGGGGTCTTGTTTCTTCGATGTTTGAGGGCTTCTACAGATACTTATATTACACCTTGATTGGAAGAATGTCTGCTATCCACATGTGTATTGGCCATCTGTTTTTTTTGTACATTTTTGTGGTGTTCTTAGCCACATGTTTTGTTGTATCGATCGTTAGAAGGTATCTGTACACTGGTGTGGATGTTATATCAGAGTTCTTCAACTATCATGTATGGTTGTGATGATTCTTGTGGTGATTTGGGCATCTTGTGATTGGATTACGTCACATGTTGTCGGCATTTTATTGTTGGGTATTTCATCATACAACCTGGTTTGTGTGCACTTTCATGATTCAGTGAAAAGCAGTTGTTCATCATCAAATTCCATCACCCAAGTGTTCTTATTTTTTAGCTTTGGTTCTTTTGGAAGTTGTCATCAAGGGGGAGCAGTAATGACTCCTTCCTTCCTTAGTGTTAGTGTGGGCCCTTCTCCCAGCCATCATTAAGGGGGAGTGTTGGAATATATTATATTCCTTGGAAGGTAATAATGTCTTTGTATTATGTCGGAAGTTGTCTACAATCTTATGTAAAAGAGTAATACATTTAACCCATAGTTATATGGTGGTGTATTTACTTGTGTAGAGTATTTGTCCATGGTATTGTATTAAGAGAAGTTATTTTTTAGAATTATATTATCCCTCATGCACGATGTGAAAGTAATTCCCCCTCATTTCTTAGTATATAATAGGGTCAAGTGAGTCTCTACAATTTATGTATTCTTGATGTTGTAGTGGTACTATTGTGACACTATTGTACATCATCTATATTCTTTGGGGTATTTGTGCTTTACACTCTTGTAAGATTGGAGAAGACATTCTGGAGATAATAGAAGACTACCTTCCCGTGGATGTAACCCATTAGGGTGAACCACATATAACGGTGTTCTCTTGTCCTTTTCTTTTCTTGTTCTTATATTTTATGATATGTTGTTGGTTGCTTAGATAGGTTAACTACTTTAGCTTGACTCTACTATTTTAACAGAGAAAGGGGGTTTGGGGGCAAAGCCCCCAAAAGAAATTTCCGGATGTTTGTTGTCCAACATTTTATGGGACCATGGTATTGGGTGACCCATGGTATTTTTCCATGGTGATTCCCCTATAAAAGGAAAGCATTGTAAGACAATCTCTGTGATTGTGTGAGAGAGACAGTGAGAGAGTGAAGAGAAAGTGTAGTGGGGTTTTTCCTAGTTATATCCATTCATTTTGTTGGATGGTATAATAATAAAGGACTGGTGATTTCTATGTGGATGTATCCCATCTTGGGTGAAACACGTTGTATCTATTTCTCTCTTGTAATGTATTTTAATATTTGCATCTTGTTTATTGGTTATTGTTATTGCTTTGCGGTCCTATTTTTCTAATAGATCATTGATTGTTCAATATGTTGAATTAGTGAGTGGTTGAATTCTAAAGTGAAGAATTGTGTCGAAGAAGTAAAGAGATCCCACAACAATTCCTGCAGCAACGTGTTTGATCCTGCAACACCGTAATTTTTCCTATAACAATGTTATTGTTCCTGCAATAGCATGATTGTTCCTACAACAATGTGATTCTACCTACATTGCATCTGAATTTTTTGTAACCACAAGAAGAGGTAATCAATATGATGGTGCAAGTAGTATCTCAATACTCAAAGTAAGAATATAAAAATTGAGTCATTTATAGTTCATGTAGCATGTCTTTATGAGATTGTTGTTTATAGTTTTAGAGGATTATGTTTATGAAATCGAATATGTTCAAGTGTGATGTAATGGTTGATTAGATTTTACTCCATATCTGATCATGCTTGAAGGTCGTATCCCATTGGAAAATCATGGATATGGGGGAGCAAAGGTCCCAGGGTCAAAACCGCGGTCCTCTCTCCACCCATTTTATATGGTAACGATATTGGATATGGTGGTGTTTAGCATAAAACGATGGCGATGAGTTGGACTATGGTGTTGGCATATAGTTTGTTGTCTTGTGGTATCATCAGCTCTGTTGGAATATGTTGATTGCAATACAATATAACAAATATATGGGGGTTGAGGACTTGGCCCTCGACCCAACCTTTTTTTAAAAATGAGCCACCATTCAATCTTAAATACAAGTGGCACACTATAGGGTTAAGCAACAAACGAAGGAGGAGATGGCTAGGAAAACTTGGTGGACGTTTAGGTGGAAAAGAGGCCAGGGGTTCTATCCTCCCCAACCCCAGATATTTTGGTAAAATGTTTAACCAAGTGCCAACAAGGATGCCACATGGCATGCCCTGATTGGTCCACTTCTCAACTTGTCCTTGGTCTATATGTTTGCCATGTTACTTCCATGTGGCCTTCTGTAGGAATAACATGTCACTTATTTTCTAATTGTACATGACAACTATGCATGCCGCATGGCACCCTATGGGTGTTCCATGTGGCCCCCTTTTTTTCCATTTTTTAAACCATTTTTACCTTTTTCGTACTTTCAGATTCAATAAGTTTTACATCCGGAGGTCGTTTCTCATGAAACAAACGTTGTTGGAAATATCTTGATGATATCGACACATCTATAAGCTTATGTTCACCTTTTGAAGACTTTCATTTTGATCGATCTTGAATATCCTCCTGGATCATTAAATGTCACATTGACCTTAGGAAAAGGGCTTGTAAGCATCATGTAAGGAAGGTCTATTTTTTATTTTAATTCTTTGGTAATATTCAATTACCCCATTATCCACTTCCATGAACTTTTTTATATCTTTTTGTCTATGGATTAACTTGTCATTTCCATGACTACAAATTGGAAGAGAATCACGAGCATTAGGCTAGTGAGAGCTCAAATTTCACTTGGGATCATTGTTGTCCATAAGAGAGTAAATGGTATTAATTGTTGTGAAGGGAGAACCATGTATACAATGTCAACCTTCATTAGAGAAAACTATAAAGGAAATACCATATCTTGTGTTGTGTTCGGTTAAGGGGATTAAGGTTCATGGTGAATGAGGAATGGGAAACATAGTAGGAGGACATTCCTTGATAGAATAATGGTAGGTGTCTATATATTTTGATTTCTTATACACTATGGGTTGGGTTGAGAGATATATAGAGAACCATATGATATCCCTTTTCCCTAGTGGTATCATGACAAGTCTTGGGGATGGAATCCTTCACTGAATCCTACAATTAAATGGTGAATTCCTCCTTAGTAATGTATTTGGTGGACTTTCATTTGATAATAAAAAAAAAAATTATGTTTATTTCCACATGTAATGCTTTATTTGTATTTTGTTATGTATTTCCATGAGTTTCATGGTCCACATGTGGAATTTGTAATTGAATGTTCAAATCTTGTGTGCATGATGCATGTGGTTAATTCTCGTTGAGAAATTTTTGAGATTCGTGTGTATGTATAATTAATTCCATTAAAATTATATGTAATGCTAATTTTATAATTGTATTTTTATGTAAAACTTTTCATGATTGCATGAGAATTCTAATTGGACTCATAGAAAAGAAATCTATTTGGAAACGAAGGAAAATTTTTATTTGTAGTGTCTTGATGGACTAGGGAGTTGTATGTTTATACCATGTGGATTTTGAATATCATTCTTGAAATGATTATTTCAATCACTTGCATCCCATAATTGCTACACTCATTAATCACCTACTCAAACTAAACATTACCACAATAATTTGGTGTGTTATCCTTTCTATTTCCATCTAGTTCAACAATTCCTTTCTAACAAGTTACGATCCATATCATAGGTTAGAGATGCTAAGAGATTCAACTTGCCTAGAGATTGATAATTGGTATTATACCAAGAAGTAGTTTGAAGAACTTAGAAGCAGGAATATCACTAATATAATCATTGGTATTAGAGAAATTGTATTTTCTTGATAATTTATTTGTCACTATAGGTATGTTGAAAATTTTATATTCAACAACATTATAGTTTTAATCAACTTCGATCACCAATTCTATCGATTTCAAAGGGATCATATGACATTGGGGTCCTCACACAAAGATGAGAGACCTTTTAGATGTAATGCATGTTTTGCAAGACATGTTATTGTTGTAGAATTCAATAACATATACGCATTTATTAAACATAGGAATGAGAAATCCCAAGGAATCCAAGTGGGATGCCGCAATGGTTAGGAGAACAAAACGCATACGTGTTTTGGTTCTCTAAAATGCATACGCATTTTGGTTCTCCAAAATGTGTGCACATTTTAGATAACCAAAATGCGTACACGTTTTAAAGAATAAAAATCCCTACACATTTGTAACGCATGGTTTATTCCCCAAATTAGGCCCCTAACAGCCCTTCGCAACACCTTCACACCCCATATCCAACTCCCTAACCCCTTAATACCCCCTCTTTAACTCTCTAACACCCCCTACCCCTAATCACCCACACCCCCTCTCCAAATCCCTAACAGATGGTCCCGAACCCTATAAAACACCACCAACCCCCTAGCACCCCCTCCCTAACACCCTAACAACCCCCAATCCCTTAAAACCCCTATCAAACACCTTAACACCCCCTACCCCTAATCACCCACACATTCCACCAACCCATGTCTCCCCACGTAGGACCCTAACACCCCCCTCCCTACTCTTTCTATTTCTCTCTCTCTCACCTCTTTCCTTCTCTCCCTAACCCTTAAAAACCCCTTCTCCCACTCTCTTTCTCCCCTGCTCCACTAGCGTCTAGTATCCTAACACCCTCTAAGTATCTACATCTAACCCCTTAGAAATTTCCCTCTCTATACCTCTAACCCCTTACCACCCCTTGTTATCTCTCTCTCTCTCTCTCTCTCTCTCTCTCTCTCTCTTATCCCTAGCCCTTACTAACCTCTTATCTCACTCTCTTTCTCCCATTCTCCACTTACCCTCAATATCCTAACATGCCCCCTCTCTCTACCTCTAAATCCTTACCACCCCTAATGTCTCTCTCTTTCTCTCACATAGACACATACACACCTCCACTCCTACACATATACCTAATTCCTCTCTCTCTCACGCCTCCCCATACTACTAACCCCCTTCACCCTCTCTCTTTCTCCCCTCCTCTCCATAACACTTACCCCTCTACTACTCCAACTCTTCAATAACGAATAACGAAAAACACAAGTTTAAATAATGTTAATGAATGTTTTATTGCGCCGAGAGGCGCTCTACAGCCCAGTATGGGGGAGATCTTGTCACGTGATGTAACGTTACTAACATGTCGGCAAAAAAAATAGTGAAAGTGAATATTATGGGGGAGATCTTGTCACGTGATGTAACGTTACTAACATGTCGGCAAAAAATAATAGTGAAAGTGAATATTTTGGGGGAGATCCTGTCACGTGATGTAAAGTGAATATTATAGTGAAAGTGATAGTGAAAGTGAATATTATGGGGGAGGATGTAAAATATTTTGTCCGCTCATAAAGTTTCAAAAAATACACTTCCTATATTAATACAAACAAAAAAAATATTATATAAAAAAAAATATTCTCAAGGAGCTTAGAGACGAAGATTCTGATCAATCAGCCAGAAATTTGATCGCTTTAACAAGGTGAGTTGATCAACAGGACTCTATAATTGTTTAGCAAATTGAATTGTTGGTTCAGGACTTTATAATTGTTTATCAAATTGAATTGTTGGTTCTTTTTACTGCAATGGTTCTCTCTTTTCTCATGTAATTGGCATAATACTACAGACTAAATTGAGGGAATGCTGCATTTTGTTAGGGTTTGCAGTTCTTTCTGTAGCTTCTTTTTTTATTATTTATGAAGAAATGGTTTGTTGTGGGTAATCCCCCTTTACATATACTGTAAAAAAATGCAGTCTATTAGTAAATGGGTTTTCAACTGTTGTGAATGTGAATGTGTGAATATATTCGGTATCGTTTCCACCCTTTTTTTTACTGCAATGGTTCTCTCTTTTCTCATGTAATTGGATGTCGGTAAAAATAATAGCTCACATCAGTCCAGAGGTTTGGTATTTGGCATAGATATCCCCTTTGTAGAAATCCTTGGTTCTCATCACAAGCCACCCACAGATGACGGAACCCAGAGCAGACACAATGGCCATTATGATAAACGTTTCATGGAAACAGCTCACTCCTGTGCACGTGAGTTCATTCCGATGTGGCGCCGACGTAGGCGAGGAGGCTTTAACAGTCAAATCCATCGCCAATTTCTGTTGCTTCCTGGCTTCTAAGTCGTAGGGACTCACAGAACCTACTAGATTATAAAAGGTGGGATAATGTTTGACCCCAAAGAGCTCGGAAATTATGGCA
>LPNX010710428.1:667575-684279 GCA_001517045.1 Pseudotsuga menziesii
TGGTGTAAAAGTTAAACACCTAGAAATAACATAATATAGAATTAATCATCTTATAAACGAGTATAAGAATAATTCCTTTATCAAAAAGGAAGTTAAATACCCCCCACACACATATAGTGCGAGGTTATGGATACTCCTAAGGTGCATTCCTTGATGAAGTGTGTCGTGTACAAATTTGTATATAGAGTTATCAAAAGGAAGATTAAAATCCTTGTGATTCCGTTAAGAGTTTTCTTGACTAAGGTGACGACAGCCTCATTGGAGAAAATTCCAATGAGCGGTTAGGATTGTTCTGGGACAAGTAACATTGAAAAGATAACGTTTTTGTTTTTTTTGGGAGAGAACGCCGGAAAAAGACGGAGAGAAAATGGAGGTTGCGGAGAGTAGAACGAGGGGAAAATCCAGAAAAGAAAAATAAGACTCACTTGGACATCATTTTTGAGGAAGATTTATTTATGGAGGCTGCGATTTTATGGTAAGAGTATCAATCCGGGTGTAGTAAGTTTATCTTTTTTTCTTTAAATTCTCTGCAAGAAAAGATTATAGAGGTCGGCGTCTCCATTGGGAGTGGAGAAACCCTCACTTATCATTTTAAAAAGCTCTGTATAAAACAGAAGAAGCACTATCCCCTGCGGTATTGAGAATCTATAGAAAATAGTCGAGTTGATACATAAGGAAGTTGAAAGGAGACGTAGTGATGAGCTGTAGAGAATGCAAGATTCAAAGGAAATTTTGGATTGCCTACAGTTACGATGTTATTTCTGCATCATAATGTTTACTTGTCATGGAACAATAAGTTGGGGAGTTGGATAAACTCCAGATCAGCTGCATCTTTTATGGCAAGTTTGATTGGAATTCGGTAATATAATATGTTGAGATTTTCATTGTTGAAATTACAATTTTTATTGTAGAAGTGGATTCAAGATCTTTGATTACCTTGAGATACCTTGATTATACAATTCCATTCACTAAAAACTAGTGAATACTATTTAAAGAATTTTTCTTTAACTCTGGCTAAAAAAACTCACCAACTTTGGAGTACAAATGAAAGTTTCTTAATGGTAAGGAGTTATATTTTCGTGTGTGAGCGAGATACTTCAGTCTTATCATGACTTTAAAAGTAACCCCTTTTACATTATGTAAATATTACCGTGAACCCAACCGGCGACTCTACCTGAGCTATCGACGTGAAATTTATTGGAAGGCCGTGGTATTTTTACTTTTGGAAAAGAGTAAACGCCATTGAAACATAGCTTGTCTCTTTGAAACTGCACGCCCTTTCAAAATTTTCATGTTTGCCAACTGCTTGCATTAGATGAAGGAACAAATACTTTCCTTCCCTTTTCTCTTGTATTCCTGTATTGTATTTAATTGGAGGACACAACTCAACATAGGGAGTCTCCCTATGGGGTTTATACTAATTGACTCGTCTTATCAATGATATAGTTTTTAGATAATTGAATCGAAGTCACATTTACCTAAGGAAGAGGCCAATCTTGAATCCAATCTCGTAACTACTAACTACATCTAAAATATTTTATGTGTTCTAGAAGAGCTAACTATGGCGTGGCTTTTAGTTCGGGGTGCTCATTACATTGTATTAAAATTAGCAATTGCCCCAAGGAGGTGCAATAATACGTCGATAAGGTGGTTGTTAGAGGGTAAAAGAAGACAAAAAATGTAACATTAAAATGAGGTAGTGCAAGACTGCAATTAAATGATCACAACAAAATGGAACACTTCAATTTATCAAAAAGTAGAGAATAGTCCAACTCATAATAGATAACAAGTTTATTGAACTTAACAGTTTTACGCAATAGAAAATAGGGCTTTCCAATTAACATCACATTAGACAACGAACATGTGATGGCATGAGAGAAATTTAACTCATGAAGAAAAGACTCCAATATGTTGTTATAACTATAAAGAAGGAAAAGCATGTTTGATAAGAACACATGTATTCAAACATGGTGTTCCAAACATATTGGGCCAATTGCAATCTTGGATGAATTGCAACAACTTCTAATCCATCAACCTGCCTTGATTTACAGCCTCTTAAATCGGTACTTGACTTCTTGAGATAATTATAGACATGAATGATCAATTTATAATGAGATGAAATGCATTTCAAAATGGATGCAATAGAGCTAGGAATTCACCTAGGATGTAATAGCAACATGATTTGAAACATTTCAAGATTCCTTGGTAGCCAATATAGTGGGAAATGTCTTGATCAGTACCTGACTTCTTGAAATGATTATAGACATCAATAATCAATTTATGATGAAAACAAAATCATTTCAAGATGATGGTTCTTGATATATATCTCCCGTATATCGGTTCATTCATTCTATATTAGGGTATATATCATATTTATCAACGCGGTTTCATACTTTAATATATATCAATGTTCATACTTTAATATATATCAATGTAGGAAACAGTCCCTCCAACCTTGAACAACATCTAACTTCAAAACCAAGCCAAATATCTTACTAAGGGTATCAATAATAACAAATTTTCTTAAAAAATAATGCATGGAATACGATAGAATTCAAACTCTTTAGGCTGAAAATTACCTCCTTAACTTGATTTCATATTTCAAAAACACAAGTCAAAGGATCCATGCACATCCGCTTCTAATATAGAAGTAGTAGTTCAAGAAAACAATAGACAATGAAGATAAAACAAACAGAATACATGTATTTCTACAGATTTCCCAATTGTTTAGAATCTTTAGACCAATATTTTTCCATAGAGAATCTTTAGTACAATAGTTTACCAATATTGTACTTAATTTAAGTTAATGCATAATTTCAAAATGGATACTTAAGCACACAATTTAATGAAAAAATACAAAAAAATTAACTACTTTAATTTAACAATTTTTCAGATGTACAATTAAATGTTAACATGTAATTATATTTTATATAATGGTAAGTCTTTCTTAAAGCACGATTAAAGTAAATGTTTGAGAGAGATTCAAATGCCTCACTTCCAAGAAAACAAATATATGTAAGGAAAGATAATGCCATGGCTCAGCAAGAGGCAGAAAGCAGCATAGTTATGCGTCATACAAGGAGTTTAATATTTTCTCTATAATATATGTAAAAATAATTTGCATGTCTTTTAACTTTAACACTCTGTTTGTCACTGCATTAAAGTTGGTCCATGAGATGGATTTTCATTTCCAATAAACATAGCATAAAAATAGCAAAAGTATAGTGAAACTAATACACATTAATTTGAAAACAAATGCTAAATAGATCTTGTTTAGATTTGAATTATACTCAGACATGTTGAGTCAGCTATCGTCACTAATAGGACAAGTTGTCATAAGGGCTACTTTGAGAGAGAGAAGGTTAAAGTGGTATGGGTTTTGGGTTAGTTACAGACAACAACAAAACCCAGTGACCAAGTGGCAAGATCTCATAAGGGTAGTAGTAATGATAGTCAGCCCAAATCATAGGTAGGCACCTTAAAAGGCATAACCCCCTCTATTAGATGGAAAACTACTATTGACCTACCATATAAGGTTTAACACAGACATAGCTAAGGTGGGATAGGGAATCACAATGCATGGACAAGATGGGAGTGATTATGTACAACCATGGGCCAGTAAGAATATAGAAAACCTAGTAGAAAAAGGATAGAAAAAGTCATTGCTTGTTGGGAGAATATAAGCAGATTAATGGGAAAGCAAAAAGGCATCCAAAAAAACAAGAGTATGGGCATGTACTATCCAAATAGGAAGAAGCCCCCAAACAGAATAAATCCATGTTCTAACAGTTCAAGGAAAGGTCAGGAAATGTTGAAGGGATCGATGTGCAACATATGACTCTTGTGACCTCCCTAGGCTGAGAAGTGAATGTGTATTCCCTAAATGGTTTGGTAGTAGCATGACCTAGCTCAACAAGGCTAGGCAGAAATTTCAAACATGAGAACAAGGCCACGTTTCAAAACTGACAACCAACAAAAGTGAAAGGCTATGTATGGGCAGCTAAAGGAGGTCACGTTCTCAGCCCATGGCCAGGAGAAGAAGGAACAACACCAACGACTCATCCCTTAGCACCTAAAGGAGGTCAAATTGTTAAGGATTTTGAAATCACTGTATCAATCATCGTCCCTCTACCCAAAGATGTGCTTCCATGTGTCCTCTCATATTTTCTTTCATGTGTCCTCTCGTCTTCGCTTTTGTGTGTCCTCTATAACAAAATATCTGTTTATGCTGAAGATTCACATGGATTAATTTTGTGTTATATATTGGACTTTCCGTGCCGTGATCATCCATTATATTTTCCAATGTTTTGAGCCCTCATAAGATGCTCATTGTCACGACAAGCACCAGATGAGGGCTTGAAACTTCGAAAAATATAACGGTTATCGCAGTTCTTCTTTGTAGTTTCAAAGGTGAAACACAACTTTTTAGTTGGAGTGATGTTGTTAACATACTAAGGTTTGTATAATGTAATTTGAATTTAGGGAAAATTCAGCTGAAATAAACTTTTAACCCAATTTCTGAAATAAACTTTTAACCCAATTTTCATAGGGCACAAATTCTGCTACTATAGTGGGCACAAGTGAAAACCCCTTGAAAAGAAAAAGTGAATAATTTGTGAAGCACTAGCCATTAAAGACAACCGCCACCCTCAAAGATAGCCTTGTATCCACAATGGAAAATTTCAATTTAAAGAAAATATATATATTGATAAAAATATATTGCAATCAAAGATATTCCAAGAGAAACAAGACGAACTACAAGACTTCATATGAACTATTATAATTCCTTTCAAGATATTTTAGAATGGGAAAACCAAAACAAACTAAGAGACTTAGCATCAAAACCGTTGAATCTAAGAAATGAACTCTGAGAATATATCACTTTTTTAAGAAATGAACTATGAAAATATCACATTTTTAATTAATATTTCTTGATTGAAACATGGTTATACTCATTCTTGATTTCAAGCAACTAAAATATTATAGAATCTAGACAAGACATTGACTAGAGGCTTAGGGTTTCCAGCTACTGCCTAGTTCACATTGAGCTAGATGTAAGGATAGGAAAACAGGTGCATTTCATCAGGCATGAGGCCACCCCACTTTGGCTATTTGGCGTAACCATTTCTTCCCCTCTGAAGAATAAATGATGGTCTTAGAGGACATTCTTCCACCCATTTTAGATTAGAACCTTGGTTTTACCCGAAATAAAGCATGGTTCACCTTAAAATGAAGCCATTTATTGGACCGGGGACAACCACTACTACAAAAAGGGGGTCATTAAGACAATATTTGAGACAATATTCATGTGCATTGTTTCAACTTAAGACAAAGAAAAGTTTGTGTATTGTCTTAAGTATTGTCTTTAACCGGGTGTCTTAAACTATTGTCTTAAATTATTGTCTTAAACTATTGTCTTAAATTTAAGACAATAGTTTAAGACACCCGGTTAAAGACAATACTTAAGACAATACACAAACTTTTCTTTGTCTTAAGTTGAGACAATGTACCCAAATATTGTCTCAAATATTGTCTTAATGACCCCCTATATGTAGTAGTGGCAATATCCTTCATTGTATATTTTTATAGTAGGGCACAATGGAATTGAACCATCAACCTTCAAATCCTCTACCATTGAGCTAGTACCCTTTAAAGACTTCAATGAGAGAGGTAGGTTGCTATGAAACACCTAATAATTCAGTAAATGAAACCTTCTCTAACATGAATGTTAAGAAGAAAAAAGGATTAATAAAAATAAGCTTTAAAAAATTGTGAATAGTTTAACTCTATTGGAAGGATAATATTTTGTATTCATTGCTCTCTCAGTTCTAGTAAAAAGCTGCCTTGGGTGATAAATTCCTATGATTCATTTTACCTTGTGCTGGTAATTTAATCATGCTTGTATGATTGAGATCTCTATCATTCAATGATAGACTGCAATGTGATAGAATTAGTAATGAAATGTTATCTAAGGTAATTATAAAATGTGAATATATATGTGGAAAGATTTAAAAAGATAAACAATAATATCAAACTTCAAAAAAAGAAATTTTCTATAGTCTCATTCATTTAAACACTTAAAAATTAAAACATATTATGTATTGTAAAAATATGCAATACATAATAAAATTAAGAATATACAATTCTATAATGTAGTGTTGTATTTTGAAACCTTAACTATGTCAAGCCACTAGCTACAGTTTTAACCCCAAAGAACAATCCTCTTGCTGTGATATATCTAGTCCAGCATCAACACAAATTTGCACATAATTTTACACTCATAATTTCACATTAAAATATTCGCACATAATTTCACACTATAAAACAAAAGTGAATCCCATTTAACTCTTTCAAAAAAAGATAAAAAGTGAATTCTGTCTATTTATAACTTATATATGTGTCATGGTCAACTTAGAATTTGTGGCATGCAATTTGAAGTACTTCTACAGTTGGTAGTATTATTCTTATGGGAATTCTATAATGAAGTATATTTTGGCTCAAACTTAAGGTATAAAAATCCTTAAAGATAAAAGTTACAGTATGTAAATTACCCACCATTTGTTAGCAGACCTTACCATACATTATTATTACCAACTGTTTGACGCTCGAATCTGTTGTGAACATTAACCTTGGAAATAATGTGGAGGGTATCCAGGCCCTCCTATTTGAAGTCAAATGGGAGTTTTCTGATTTCTTAATTAGGATCACAATTAAAGCGCATTTCATCCGTATACATTGTAAAAAACAAAAAAGCAATTGTAATTCCCTTCATATATGGTCATTTAAAGTTTCTATATTAAATTTTTACCAATAATATCCATCCTTGTAAAACTGCATTTGATACACAATGCACCAGTCCTTCATATTAATTAGTTTTACTTCCAAATTTTCTACAATTCTCTTATCCACGTTTAACAAAAGTAGATGCCTAAATATCTATATGTGTGAGAAAAAATTTCATACTTTTTCAACTCTCTCTCCTTATTATTCTATTGTAGGATATCTTGTTCTTATTATTGGGTTGTAGGATCACTTGGATGTGCATGTACCAAACAGTTCAACGATCTTCAACACAAATGGAATAAAAGAAAGTACAAAGCCATAGCCACTGGAGCATCCAATGCTCCTATTATTGATAACTATAACCTCCATCTTTTCCCCAAATTAATCAAATTCTGAAATAACATAGTGAAAGGAGTCATGAGAGTTATGACTAGATAAAAAACAAAATTTCCCCAAATTAATCAAATTCTCAAATAACACAATGAAAGGGGTCATAACACTCGAGAGAGAAAAAACTCTGCATAGAGATTGTTCCCATTCATGGTTGAGTAAAAGGTTCATGCAAAATCTGTTGTTCTTTTACTTTTTAGTAAAATTAATTTCAATTAAAGGAAACTTCAAAAACTCAAAATAAAAACAATCTTCAAAAACTTAAAATAAAAGCAATCTTCAAAAACTAAAAAAAACAATCCAAAATAGACATTTAATATTAAATCCTGATTCTCTCTTAAAAAAGGTCTTAAATGTGATGAAAATTTTAAAATAATTTTCAAACTATTTTAACTTCATATTTGAGACAATATGGCAATTTGTCTTAACCAAACGTCTCAAACATGCCAACCTTGTAGTAGTGAACAATGCGAGCTTTGTCAGATGCTGATGCATCAATCCAATTCCTCTAGCTTGAGTTTGACATTGGTTGTCTGACAACACTTTTATTGGCCAGCTTCCCTCCCTTGTATAGGGAAATCCAGTGGAACGAATCCGAGATGAAATTGCATACATAGAACAATCCACGCCGGGCCCTTAAGCAAGGGTTGGAAGGATCTGGAAGCCTAGTGAAAGGGTTGCAAGGAAATGTCTGCTTAACAGGAAAGCAACAGTCTAACAACAGACAGAACTGTACACCCCACCACTCCGACGATGGTGTTACGGGGATATCTTTATGGCTTGAGGAACCCCCAGCCGGCTACTTGCGAGCAGGTTTTACGAGCACCTAGTTCACATTCATAATTTCAGGGGTACTGGAATTTCAGTTAACCATTCAAAAAATTCCATATTCAGGCTACTATCTAGTTTGCATTCAGAATTTCAGGGGACCTAGATTTTCAACTAATCATTCAGAATTTTTCATATTTCGACTACTACTCACATTTAGAATTTCAGGGGACCCTCAATTTCAGCTAGCCCTTCAGAATTTTCCACATACTCCCTATAAGGCCACATGGAATTCAAAACTTGGACCTTTTGATGACAAATTTTAACAAACAAATGACCTCGTCTTCTTCATATTTACCAACCCTGCTATAATTAACACAATAGTGCAAAATTTTAGAAGTTAAGCAAAATAGTACTTCAAAAAAGTAAGAATTTGGATTACCTTGACTATCACTGGAGAAGCGACGACCAAACAAATTCATGATCAATTCCTTCAAGGTCACACTTGTCGTTACTACTCATCAAGACTGCCATGGCGGTCAGCTAAATTGCAAGGCTATCTTTGGTGTAAAATCCATTTCAAACGGCGAATAAGAGGGTTCAAATTTCACTGAGTGAAGGTTGAATTGAGAAATTGGAGGGGCGATAGACAAAGCTTTAGCTATGATGATCCTTTTTCCTAAAATATTTAGGTTACACTGCGCGGAACCCCTGATGCTCTTCAGGTTCACATATCCTTGTGCACACAACTTACTGCTATAGAGAAAATAAAAGAGGGGTTAAGAGTGAAATGACTTGTGAGGCACGGCTTGCTAAGCAATGCCCTCAACCTGTTCAAACAAAAATAAATAAAACCCCATCGTTTTAGCGTAATCCTCATGGCTATTTAATGATATAGGGTATGCCAATTCGTAGGAAAATCAAACATCTTCCGCATCCTAAATTATGGTGACTAGTGCTCCTTGGTGTGCAAGAGATGGTTTCTTATGAGGGATAGGTTGAAGGAGATTTTCTAGCGTGCAGGCGTCCTCGACACGCCAAATTTAAAACCTCGGTGGCTATCTTAGCACAAATATTGCTTCGGAGTCCTGTAAAAGTGGCTAAGAAACACGGCGATAAGTTGAAGGAGATTTTCTAGCACGTAGGCGTCCTGGACACGCCAAACTTAAAACCTTATCATAGAAACACTGCAGTAGGTTGAAGGAGAATTCCTCTCGAGCACTTTGACACAGATGCAAGGAAACTTTCATAACACACCATAATGGAACCGCCTGAAAAGAAAACATGGCGACGCAGATGCAAGGAAACTTTCACAACTTGCCACAATGAGCTTGCCTAGAAACTTATCCAAAAGAAAACGTGGTGGTTTCTTATTGGCAAAATGCATGGCATATTTTTATTGGTTTAATGGATGACGATGCTACAGTGTTCCAAAACCGAACTTCTGAGAGAAAATGCCTTACAACGTAATTATGATTAGAACCACATTCAAATGTCAAACAGGAATACCTCCACAAAAATCCATAAAGTATTTCAATATTTTTATAACGCAATTCATGTTTTTTATTTTCCTTGTGTATCCACTACTCATCATCTTTAGTTTGAGATAAATGTAAATGTTTTAAAGATTGTAGTGCTTTGATATATATTTGATTTAAATAAGTTTTTCCTAATACAATTTATGTTTTGTTGATTTTTTTGCCATTGATCCAACTATATTATGTTGGGTAGGATATTAAACATTGTGGTAGTGATTATATATGATTGTAAATTTTGGCAATGTAATATCGATAGAAATTTGATTCTCTTATAGATTTACATATTCAAGCAATAGACAAATAAAATTATTTTTTAATAAAACAACTAAAGATGCAATGACTAAAACTAACTAATATTAGAAATAAAATATAAAACAAACTAAAAATATAGAAAATATATAGTATTTCTCCTAAATCTAATGAATATTAAAAACATAATAATAAATCTTTTTAACTAAAAATATGTGAAATTGTAAGATATAAAACATAATAATAAATATTTTTAACTAAGAATATGTGAAATTGTAAGATGTAATAACTAAGATTAGCAACAAGACAAAGAAGTACAAAAATCTAAAAATAAAAATATATAAAATATACGTTATTTCTCACCAATTTAATAGAGAAAAATTTGACACCTTACAAATGAATATAATTAACCAGAGACAATGTATAAAGTTAAATGTTTATTATTATTATTATTAAAAAGTGACTATAAGCAAGTACAATAACTTAATAAATCTTTAAAAATGCATTTTTTTGAATTTTAAAATACAATGTTTTTTATATATGGTTTTCAATGTCTTTTCTACCCTTAAAGCTATACATCTAAGACAAACATGATATAACATATTTATAACATATTTATTTTCAAAATATGTGTGAATTTTACTTGCATTTTGTTATTATGGTTAGTGTTTTATTGGCAATGAATGTTTTTTGGGTTTCTTGTTAAGAGCAATGTACATTGTTTTTATCATTTTACATAAGAAATGCATTGTTTTAAGTAAGAGATGAAAATACTAGAGAAAAAAATTGTGACTGGAGATCAAATTTTGGTGAAAAACAAAGCACATCACACTCTTCCAAAGTTAGTTAATGTAATTTTAATATTTCTATCTTTGCTCTCAATGAATTCAACTATATATTTTTGAATTTATTATAGAGTCACCCTCTTTTTAAAGATTGGTTTAGAAATAATATAATTTTAATTTACAAAAATGATTTGTCTTTACCTCCTTCCTTTCTGTCAAGTAATGACAGCAATAACAAAGCCTTAGCATATCATGCCTAGATCTATCCATCTACTAATATAGACAAGTACATATTTGTAATTCCAGATGGAAGAGAAAAAAAAAACTCAGGATTACTATAATCTATGAATTCCATGCTAAGGCCAATATAACCCCAACTATAGAGAAGCAAAAATATCTAGGTGATTGTAATGGTAGATGAAAGAAAAACAAAAACACTTAAGACCATTCTAATTTATGAATTCCATGCTATGGCCAATATAACCCCAACTATAGAGAACCAAAAATATTTAGGTGATTGTAATGGTAGTTGAAAGAAAAACAAAAACACTAAAGACCATTGTAATCCACAGTGGTAAAGAAGTGAAAACAAATTTTTGAATAGTGGTTTTCATATTATTGGCTAAATAAAGGGTTATTTATATTGTATTTATAATTTATGGGTAAAGTATTAGGATATTAAAAAATCGGTTTTTTTATAATTTAATTCTTTGATCCTAAAGTTTTGTGTGGACTTCACGACTATGGACCTCCTAGAATTTTAAGAATTTTGATAGAAGTCAAAGTTCCACTTCATTGTTGGGAATTTTGTCTTTTTAGTTGTCTATTTTAAAATGATCAAATTGTCATATTTAAAAAAAAATATAGCAAAAATGATAGAACTTTGCTTAAAAAATCCACCCACTAAAAATAAGAAATTTGAGTGCTCTGAGTGCTCCATATCAAATACCTAAAAACAAATCCAAGAGGTAGTCTTACCAAAAATGAAACTCTAGCAAATTAATACAAGTAAAAAGCTCAACTCCATAGATCCGTCCATCTTAAAAGGAGACCTACCAAGATTGAGGGGGATCAAATCTCTCTAGGTGTCCATTTTTAGAGTGGAAATGTCGAAGAAGTGTGTAATGCAATGTTTATGGTTTTAATTTATATAATTTGTGGTTTTATATATATGATCTTCTAAATGTTTTAAATCTAATTTGGACAAACATGTTACATTATAATATTTTATTATTTTTATGAAGAACATCTCTAGGATGAGCACAAGAGTTACACATTTTCCCCTGTAAAATGCACCTAAGCCCAATCAATTACTCCACTCAAATATTTCTGAATTATGTTTAGTGTTTGGTAGGTAGTTTCACAGATATTTTAATCCAAAAATCTAATACTTATTACATGAAGAATTAATATAACTTGTTTTCTCTACTAATAGTATATGTAAACTATCATATTCTGTACAGAGAGGTCAGAAATTATTTCATATTTCGAATATCATTTTTCTTCAATAATTTTATTTTGTTATTATTATTACAATATTACTACATATTATTTTACTCTCAAGAATTTCGTTTTACAGTTTAAAAGAATGAAAAGTAAAAAGCCTTTATTACTGTAATAAAGAAATAACATGCTAAAACAGAAGCACAACAATCTAGTATTAATTTCCTTCCAATTTTGAGTAGGCAGCCTTTTCCACGTAGCCTCTCGGCCCTGTGGAGAAGACCCAACAGCCTTAGAATTCTTTGGTAGATTAAACTTCTCTTCTATAATGTCCTCAAAATAAAAAAATTCTTCTATAATTTTGAATACCCAAGATTACGATTTACTTATGCTGCACAGTTTTCTCTCCATTAAAAAATGCTAAGGTAGATGGGATTTTGTTTTATTTAATTAGTCCAACTCATTTCCCAGCAAACCCCAAACAACAAATGGGCTTACTAAAAAGCACATTTCATTTTTGTTTTCCGGAAACGGTTGTTGGAAAAACTTAAACAATGTTAAGTTGATTTGCAAAAACACTTAAATAAGTATTGAGCAGCGTAGCCTTGAACGATGAGGACGGAAGTTAACCCATAGTTAGATTTGATCTAACTCTCGTTTTAGCAACTATTTTCCCCGCATCTGCCGCATTTACTATCTACGCTATCTACACTGGGCTGCTAAGTGCTTATTGCACACCATTTGTAAAGCTCCTGCTAAACATACCATGGATAATGGATGTTGTTACCCTCTACGGGTCAATATTTGGTAGGATATAATAATGGTTTTCCTGGTCACTGTATTCTGAATTAACAGGAGACCCCCTCTTTGATCTCCTTTGTAAAGGAAGATCCTGTTCTTGAGGTTTATATCTTGATCTCCTCTGTAAAGGAAGACCCTGTTCTTGAGGTTTATATCTTGAATGAACAGAAGACCCTTTTTTTGAAATTGATATTCTGAATTAACAGAGAACCTATTTGCTGTTGAAGAAGATCAAGAAGACCTTTTTCTTGATCTCAATTATTTGAGTAAGCAGCCTTCTCCTCACAACACACCGACTTACAAGGAGTCTCAGCTATCCTGCTCTTAATAAACCGAACTTGCACCTTCATCTTTGATACACAATGAAGGGAAGATTTGGAAATAATAAAATAAAAAAAAATGTTATAGCATTTTGGCCATTTAACAACATAAAAGCTCCTATCCCCTGTTTTTCTAGTACTCTTCTCAAATACTCATCATTGGCATGCAAATCACTCTCACTTAATTTATAAAAATTTACCTATACAGGAAAATGGAGCTTTTTAACAACATAAAATGTCCTGTTTTTCTAGTTCTCTTCTCAAATACCATTGGCATGCAAATCATACTCACTTAATGTATACAAATTTAGCTATACAGGAAAATGGAGCTTTCTATGAAATAATTCAATTGGGAAAGTCAGAGACTTCATTAGAGCTTTTGGATGCCCTTTATTTTGCTATTAAACTATCTTTCTGCCTTAGCGACATCCAACCTCTTCTAGTTCCTGTGACACGAAAAAAATCAATAAACTATGTATATATCTTCACTTCAGATGACACATGAATCCAGCCATGGACAGATCGTCCATCGACCTGTGTGGACTCTGCATAGACAAGCTGATGGCAGGAACGGAGTGCTGCAATATCTTCCGACCTTGGAACAAACTGCTTCCATCAATAGAAAACGGGTAGTCATAAATACTCTCCATTAGTTCCAATCGTATAGAACCGAACCTGGAATTGGGTCAATGCACAAATTTGGCTCACAAACAATAAACTTTTCGAAATATGATAAGAGGCAGGGCAAAATGTTACAGGAGCAGACCATAGACGAGTAAGCAGGATTCAGCACTTGTGACCCCAGGAAGAAGGCGTTTCTTCTTAAATATGAAATACATGGTACAGTAAACCAACAGGAGACTAACCAATAAACTATGTATATATCTTCACTTCTTTTCTGATAATTCACTGTGATGAAATAAATATTTATATCTGCTTCATAGAATCCATTAAAGGTCAATCAAAACCCCCATTTTACACACGTTAAGGGTTTTAAATTGGACTTACATGCTACCTCATTCAAGACGACATCCTCATTCTCTCGGAATTTTCTCCAACGTCAGCCTGGGAAAACCCCTATGGTTTCCCCTCAACAACTGTAAGAAAGAGATCTAAAATTCATTTCATTGCATCCCTGTCGTTTGTTCCGAAGCCCTGCATCTTTCAGCCCACGGTTTCACAAAACCTAATCTTCAGAAAACAAGCCCTGTCCACAAAATTGCATGCAGGACAACCTCCAAATACTTCTAGAGCTCTCTAGAGACCCTCCCGGTAGATTTGCATAGCAAAATCGACGGGTAAATACACAATTCCACAATAATTCCGACCTGCTGCACGAAAGAAGGATTTAAAAAGAGATAAAATGGAGCAGTTTATATATAAAATATCCGATAAATTGTGATCCAATGCCAAGCTTGACAATTTTCCAATTACGCCAAAATGTGTATACCTTATCAGATCAAATGCGACGCCGCAGAAGCCCGTAAGTTGATTTCCTTGCAGACGAATTTGAGATTTTTCCCTTGGAAAAGAAACGCTGCAATTCAACGTTATAATCGAAGAGCCAAGAAAACCCGATGATAAACTATTTAGCCAAGACCGACGGATTGACATTCGCACTGTAATTGAGGTTAAAAGGACCACCGAATACTACAGAAAATAGAATGGGCTGTGGTGGAAATGCTGAGAAACCCCCTAGTGTTAAAGAAAGAAGCTTCAAGACGAGCTGGAACGAGTCGTTGGATTGGATCGTATGGTCAACGAATCATATCTGCCTCATCTGGTTTGGAAGTCAGGGAGGAAGACAGCGGCGAAATGTGATTAAGTAGATAAAACACGTGGCAGCTTTTTATTTGTCTGAGGGACGACTAAACTACAGTGTTTTAAAACTTAACTTCTCAGAGAAAAACGCCCAACGGCGTAAAAATTATATGTTCAAAAGAGGGTAGCTAGGATATAACCTTAATTTTCCATGATAGAATATTAATGCTTAATAAGAGCCAAGAAAGGGTGTAACCCGTGGCAAGCCTGATTATTGGTAAATGCATTTTATGTATTTGTACGGTGCTTGTTTAAAGAGTCGAACCTTACCTTAAAGTGTGAAAAGATTTACGATTTACTAGGGAGAACACTTTATTTTAAAATTACTTGAAGTTGCTTGAATTTATATTCTAGAGGTTATTTATATGAGCAGATAGGATCAATGCATTGGAAGAATCAAATTAAAGCTTTATCTTCCAACAAGCTAAAGACTAAGGTTATGGCTCAGGATTAAGTTTATATATAATGTTTATAGAGGTATTAGAAGCCTAGTAAATTATATGTGTAGTTTATAGTATTTTGAATAAGTTTATTCTGAAGTTAGATCTTGTGGACAAATAGAAACTAAATTGCAGCGGATGTGTTGCATAATTGTTGAATAAAATAATAAAAGATTAACAATTTTGGTGAACGTAACCCTTCGTTGGGGTGAACCACGTATATTGGTGTCTTTTTTGCATCTATATCTTATGTGCCTTATTTCTGCAAATTCACCTAAGTCAATGTCTTCCAAATTATTCCTTGCCAGAAGTATTGTACAAATGAATGGATTATAGATTATGTTTCCTAAATATAGGATTTTTAGACTTTGCACAAAAAAAGCACAAATGTTTATGTTATTGAAATAGAAACTAGAGAACTCACGTCGCCTTATCATTAAATATGGATAGTTAATAGATGTTAGGAATTATGCATATTGGATAATTACATCATGGGCCAGTAAGGTATTGGATGAAATATCATTTGATATTAGTATTATTGTTCATGGTGGCAACACCATAAATGAATAGTTGGATAAGTGATTGACTTAAGTTGTAAGGTTAGTAAAAATGACTAAGTCTATATTAAATGTGTATTTTTACTATTTGAATGTTATAGGTATTTAATAGATATTATGAGTGATCCTTGATATGAGGAGGAGTGTGAAAGCATGTTGTATCATGCTACTCCCATACAGTTAATTATGTGTCTAGAAGCTAAGTGAGTGAGGATTATATTGTGATTATATTGTTTAAAATTAAGTGTTAGGAAAAAACAAAATATTGAAGGGTATCGCATATATTATGATATGGAATAATATAATTAAAAGTCTTAATCATTTCTCATCGAAGTTATTAGATATAAATATTTTTATACTTTTATGTGTTAAGTATAAAAATGTACTATATTACTATTCGATCTTGTTAAATGATTAGAGGTACTAACATGTTGGGTTGTGTGGACAAGTAAAAAGAAAAGAAAATTATACCCTATCTCTCGAAGTATTAACATGGAGTTTGGGTTTGTTACACTAACCCCCTCCCTCAATCTCTAACCCCCCTACTCCTCCCACCTATAACAGCTCCTCCTACTCCCCATCCTCCTCCTCCTCTCTCTCTCTATGTGTGTGTGTGTGTGTGTCCCATTTTACCTTCTCCACTCTTTCTCTATGCTAGCCCTCCACCTAGACCTAATCCCCATCCCTCTATCACTCCCCCAACCACCTAACACCTCCCCTCTCTCAAACACATTTCACTACCCCTAACCCCACTCATACTCTCCATACCCATAAAACCACCTAAGCCCATGTCTCTTTCTCTCATACTC